>APFE030436097.1:85530-130595 GCA_000404065.3 Pinus taeda | reverse complement strand
GTCTGAATTTGGCTCCTTCCCAGCCCTATGCAATATATTCGACGAAGCTCCGGGGCAGTCCCGTTGGAAGTGCGGTCCCCCACATCCCCAACAATTAAGTGGTGTTGGTCCTCTTGAGTCAGGGCGTGAATTCCTAGAGAACGAGCTTCGTCCTCTCGCATTGGTTCCTCTCGAATTCCTCCCTCCGCTAGCGGTCCTTTGAGATGCCCAGGGACTGGTGTTTGATGATCCCGCGGCTATCGTGTTTACTGCCATGGGAGCTCCCGCCCCTATATTTCTTGGGGCAAACCTGTTACCGTACGGTGGCCTCGAGCTACCCCCCCTGAAGAAGCTCCGGGGAGTCTTTCCTGGGAACCCTGATTAGACAGGCCTGGTTGGCCCCATATCCCTTTTGATCCCCAGGTGCTCTTCTGCATAACGGCCACATTCAACTGCCTCGGCTACGGATGATGGCTTCCACATGCTTACCAAGGCTCGGATGCGAGGGTTTAACCCAAAAATGAATCTTTCAGCCTGACGCTCATCTGAGTCTAAGTAATGAATGTATTTTACCAGTTCCATAAACCTTATCTCGTACTCTTCCACCGTTTTACTTCCCTGAACTAACGTATGGAAGGCTCTTGCCTGCTGTTGCTGAAAGTACGAAGGTAAATACTTTGCGCAAAACCTTTCCTCAAACAGTTCCCAAGGGACACTATCCAATGTAAGGTGCAGCTGTTTTTCCAGATTTCCCCACCATATCAAGGCACTTTCCCTGAGTTGAAACACGGCAATTTTTGTCTTTGCCGAAGACGAATATTCTTTTAACCCAAAACATCTGTTCATTCCCTCCAACCACGCTTCAGCGCGTTCACCTGCCCGGCCTCCAGAGAATTCCAGGAGTCTAATTTTCTGAAGCTCCCTAGAGATGTCCTCTTTTGATCCTCTGGGCTCGAAATCCTTCGATTCCGCTGAACTGGTAGCCAAATGATGAGATTCCTCTTTGGTTTTAGCCTTAGTGGATTCCCTTAGTGTTTCTAATAAGGCTTCCAAAGAGTTCATTATTACAGTTAACTCTGGCGCTGGGGCGATTGGTGTTGATGAAGGTCTCGGTGGTGATGCTGGGGATGATGATGACGACGGCGGCGGCATTACAGGTGGTGATGCTGCCCGATCACGTCGTCGTCGCTCATATGTCTTCACCATTTGCAATGGTTCCTGAACACACCATAAAATTTTATCAAAGTTATGAGGTAGACGACCGAATTTTAACACGTAACTTTCTTTTGCGACATTACATTTTTAGAAACGGGTATAGTTTTGCTATTTTTACCCGCTAGGCGGATCTTACTGGTACCGAGGTCAAGGAGGGTGGTCGCGCGACCTCCTTGTCCTAATGCAGGGTATTCTATCCTGATATGATAAATGCATGGGTATGCAGTAATACTAGGGAGTGCAGAAAGATAATTACTGCCACAATAAACAGAGGCCTGAATGTCATCCCTGATACTCTCGATAAAACAACGAAATTTATATTCAAAATTACGAGGCGATTTGAAAAGCTTTTTAGTCGGCCCTTACCAGAATATTGATGAGGTGCTGAAAGGAGGCGCGTACTGGATCCCAGATCCTCAATCCTTGAACTGACTCAGGTATTTTAATGGTTTATTATGTCCAATAGGTCATGAACAGACAGGAAACAAGAAATGCCCAAGGTAACCATGTTTTAGGGTCATCTAGAGTGCAAATATGATTGATTGAATTAGGATGTTTAGAAATTAAATACTAAAAACCACCTGGTTGCTAAGCTTTTTAGGTCACATTTACAGTATTCGGAACTCTATAAGAAAATTAGTATCCTAACATGCTTGTGGTGAAAATTGTTGTTTCTGAAGTAAAAGAGACATGGTTAATATCAGTTTTTAAATTGTATTAGAAATGATTCTAATGTGTAACTTTTAAGTTTGTGTACAGTAAAAGGAGTCTATATGCAGGACATGCTACAGTAGTAGAAATGTGTACATCATTCCCATGGCAATATAGAGTGCAAGGATGATGATTTTATTGCATTGATATGCCTCTAAAGCAAATACGTAAACTTTATGGTTGCTAAACCTTTCTGGTCACATGATGCAGTATTCTAAACAATATAAGAAGAAAAATAGTATTGTAATGTGCTTGTAGTGAAAGACGTTGTCTCTGAGTAAAAGAGAAAGAGACAGTTGCTAACAGATTTTGATTTGTATTAGAAACCAGATGTTTTAATGTGTAACTTCTAAGTTGTATAACAGTAAAGAATCTATATGCAGGATAACCTACAGTATAGCTATCCCAAGGAAAAATTTGATAATAATAACAATTAAGATGCCAATTTTTCAGAATTGATAAGCTCCAGTTAAAAAAATGAGGTGGACCAAAGATGGAGGCATTGTGCGGATGTCAGCCAAGATTATGTTTTCCAGTATTTATTTAAAAGATGTAAAGAAGATATTTCTGCAAAGTTATACATCAAACTGCAGCTGCCCATCTTGAAGACTATGACCACATCCGAGGGGAAAGCAATGTCATTTTCCCCTGTTCTGGCCAAAGCGGGAAATGGATATTCAAGCTAGGTGGCTGGTGAGGGGGAACAGCCAGTTTTTCAGCTGGCAGCGACAATACTGGGATGATGGATGCCGGAGACCAAAAAAACAGATTATAACAGTTTGAGCTTGGCATTGTTTCTAAAAATAAAAATTGTTTGAGATTTTTGTTTATTAAGAATCCAAGAAAAACTTGTACAAATAAAAGGCAGTAAGATCTTTATGCAATAGATTTTGGTTGCTGAATGGTCAAAAATTAATTTCTATTCTAACCTGAAGAATGTTATCTTTCTTTACGATGCTATCCTTAATTATTTTCTTCTTATTCTTCTTTGCAAAGATAACATGTGTTTTGTTTAGTAATGAAGTATTTGCCTCAAATTTCATTAATTAATTCATCTTTCAATTATTAATTTGTCTTAGGGAGGAAAATGAACATTAAAAATTTGGAATAAGGCTTGCAGTGTTTAGAATAAAACTTGTTTTTATGAAATATCATGAATGCTTTTGCTAGGTTTCCCCATGGTGCTAGCATTTATGCCTTGTTTGTTATTTGTTCCTGAAGATGCTTATAAAATATCACCAGTAATTGTTGGCATGTGTTTGCCTATTATAAATGCCAAAAATGTTTCTGTTTATACATATTCAGAATATTGCAGCTTTAGCTGCGATATGCTTGTTTATATTTTGCTACTCTTGTACGTATTATTGCGTGTGTAATATAAAGTTTAAACAGTATTTTCTGAAAAAGAAATGCGGCATAAATTTGTCTTCACTGCAGCATGCAGGAAACAGAAACGTGGTCATAAAATCCATCGCCCATCATTTGATTCATCCAAGTCAGAATTCCTACTACTTTATCCATCAATTAACTACATACAGACAAAAATGACAGGAGCAAGAACCGGAACCGTACGTGAAATTGAAGGTGGCCGAAGAAAAAATGGAAGAGATAAAATAACATTCACGATGGTAATGGGCGAGATGTGCAAAATTTTTTTTTTTTTTTTTTTGTAATGGTAGATTAATAATTGTAGTTGGTGATTTGAAAGAATCAAAGTTGAATTTGAAGATACAGAGTCGCAAAAGGAGTCCCGTGAGACTAACCTAGGCGCCGTTGAAATTTGCTTTGCTTAAAGTCCAATTTATTAAGAGAAATTGACTAAGGTGCTGCTTTTGCCTGAAGGTCAGGGTCAGAGGATTTGGAGAGCTTCAGAAGATATACGTTACAAGGTTCTAGAGAAGCTCAACAGTGCGAATGCATCACAGTCATTGAGAGCCATGCTTTCGAAATAGATGATTTTCCGTCTCGAATTTTAAAATCTTTTCCCGTCACGTTTTGCAAATGGAAGGGATGTGGACTTAAGATGGCCCTAAATTTGCTAAGTTAGGGTCTTTAATGTTAGCATTGGACAATCGATCCAAATTTTGAGTTCCCGGTGGCGAAATTTAGTTACCTGCGGCCTCTTTCTTCTTGCAATCGTCGTTGCGCTAACTTCTTTCCTGCTCTGCGTTTGTTCCAATCAAAATTATTGACGTTCAATGACTTTTGGCTGGTCCTTTCTGATAACTTCTCAGTAGAAAGTTAAATTAGTTCGGTTCTTTAAGGCAGACGTTAAGAATCGGGCATTGTAACCGAGTCACGGGCTTATATTTCTTCAAAGCAAAAGGTTTGACTGTAGTTACGCTGCTCTAGATATTAAATATCTCACAAAATCTAAAGCGTCCGAAGGTACAGGCCAGACCAAAAAGTCGTGAGGGCATAATGGAGCGAATGGGCACATGGAAAGAGGGGACAGATTGCCCAGAAGGGAAGAAGACGCAGACGGAAGTTCAGTAGCTCCACACGCAGACGGAATTGGAACCCGCACTGTTATCCAAATCAGTCATTTATTTCTTCGATGCCGTGATTTGGTCAGTTTTAAGGACTGTTGAGCAGAGAAATTTTAAACAAAATCCTTAATGGTATAGAGTTAAGCGAGCGTAGGTCTATCAGTCGGAGGGTTTGAACAAGCCCTCTGATACCATATGTAATGACTGAAAACAGAAATTTCATGATTCAATAGCTAAAATACATAATCTTAAAACAACGAAACTTACCTGAACTGCTCACTCGTAAATTGTTGTCTGCTCTCGTTTTCTGAAATTGAATCGATTACTGGGAAACCAATTCCTCCCAGCCAATTCAGTAAGCTTCGCTTACTGCCCCCGTGCCCAGAACCTCAGATCAATTTAAGCTGCTTCCTTTCCTGTGTGTTTCGGTCTCCCTCTGTTCTCCCCGTTTTCTGCTTCTCTTCCACCCCATCTCTTCTGCCCTCTCAGTGGTTTTATACCGGGGAGTACGGTGTCCACCTCCCTGCCTTCGCCCACCGCTTCCGCTGCGCTCGACACCTCTCACATGCAACTCCTCAGATATTTTGCAGAGCCGTGGTTGCTGTCGACTGGTAGAGGTTTCATTTATGAATAGTTATGATCTCATAAAAGGGTACGCCGAATGTTTTTTTTTTTATATATAGCTTATGTTAAGTTTATGCTTTAATATATATATATTTCCTTTTATGATGTTAACTTTAAACTTTATACATAGTAAAGTGTCACTTTATATTAATTCATACTATTTAATTTATAACATTTAACTTAGACTAATTTATATCATTTAATTTAGACTAATTTATATCATTTAATTTGGACTAATTTATATCATTTAATTTATATCTGTTAACTTATAGCATTTAACTTATACTGATTTATATCCTTTAACTTACATTTAATTTGTACCTTTTAACTTATATTTTATATCTTTTAACTTAGTCTGATATGTAAATGGGTTGTTACAGTCGTGATAGAGGAGTTCAACAATCAAAGCCACCAACATCAAGGTAAATAGAGGACTTGGCGTTCTTGATTAAATGCTAGTTCCATACCCTCATACATGACAAAATCCAATGGAAACATGGCAATCCTATCATTCCCAAAATCCTGAAAGTTGTTAAGTCCATTGAATTTTGAATGGGATCTAAAATTCTACTTTCTCCATATGAAATCCAATGAGGTTGGAACCACTCTCAAACACCCTGAAACAATTAATGGTAATGTTGAAAATTTAATTAAAAGGATGAAAATCAAAGATAAAGGGGAATACCATTTTTACTTAAAAATTTAATTAAAAAGATGAAAAAATACCATTTTTACTTCAAGCATTCAATATTACCATTAACCACTAGGGTATGTATATCATGAAATGAATCATGGGAAATGAAAACAATAGATTTTTCCTAGTTGACTTGATGTAAAATAGTCACAGTAACCTTAAAGCTCAATTCCCTAACCCACTTTTAAAAAAAAGGGTTAAATGACCAAGATTATAGTTATAAAGTGATATCGACTGAGATAGAGAAATAATTTAAAATTTTGAAATTATCACGATAAATAGCAATGATATTATCACGATAATGCAACTCAAACTAATAGACAAATAAAGAGGATCCAACAAATAACAAACAATATACATGTGGCAAACAAACAAATTAGAAAGAGAAGGCTCTAATAGGGAAATTATTAATTTTAGTTAACAATGGTATGTTCTATGCTTTAGCACAAATTACTTCAATGTTCCTGTTCAGCACAATGACAATGACAATTTCCAGTAGCAATCACTTTAACTTAAACACATTGACAGAAAATGCAGATAGAACATAAAAACATGTGTAGAAGACAAGCCAAGACAAGAGGACACAAGATTTGGCAGATGCGAGGGAAAAACCCCAATGTGGGGAAAACCCTTTGATCAAATCTTCTTATTATTATTCAATAGTTCAGCAGAGAGAGAGTATATAGATCAAATTCACTTGCCCAATACATAGTCAAAACAATCCTTTCAAAATCAGCAGTCAACAACAGTCAGCGGAAGCCCTAACCAGAAAATCAACGCTAGTTAAATCAGCACCAAAACGTCCTCCAAGCAGCTTGGTCAACAGCAGTTCAATTCATCCTTCAAGGAGAGTCAAAGTCAGCCCAAAACAATTCAGTCAAACCCAGTCAAAGGAGAGAGAAACACTGCTATAAATTTTTGCGGTCAAATCTGAAGTCAACCTGCCCAAAACACCTCAGTTTATGTGCCCAACAACCCGGCCTAGAGAAACCAGAATTCTACCCTGAAAACCAAAGTCAAAGATGGTCAAATCAACCTTGGTCAACACTAGGCTGTTGCTCTAAAATTTCGACCTCTCCTTGTCCTAGAATTTTCGGCCTCCTGCCACACATGTGAAGAAGAGAGAGAGGCTACCCAATTGTACGAACCAATCAAGGGAAGAGAGAGAGATGAAATGATGTGATGAGTGATGTCCAAATGAGGAGAGAGGCCACTCATATTTATACAAGTCATTGAGGGTGAGGAAACACATCCATTTGGCTTCTTGAGGCTACATTTGACTGAGGCCAACCTTGACAATTTGTGCATGAGAAAGAATAAATTCAAAATTCCACTTATGCTTGTCGGAACGGGATGATCTTTATATCAAAATTGGACCTCTCGAAAAGAGGAATCCAATGCAAAAATCATCTCCTCCTAAGGTCGAATTTGGCCCTAGTTGCCAATTTTAACACTCCCTCTCAACTAGGGAGAATTCCACCTGCCAATCCATCTGTCATCATCATGCCATCCTGTCATCATGTACCATCTTTGTCATCACTGCTTTGCTCTATTTTGCTCTACTCTGCTGAACTATGAAGTAATAATGAAGAAGAAGTGATTGAGAGTGAGTCACAAGATCATACCACTCTCCATTGACAAAAGTCAGTCCTTGATCCCAGATCAAGTTGTTGAACACCATGCATCCTAGTCATAGGGAGTATAGCAGTACACGATGTGTCCATCGGTAGTATTGTGGTCTCTAACCACTTTTCCCAACTCATTGGCCAAATGAGAGGTACTTCCCATGAGTCCCAGAATCCAAGGGTAGGATGTGTGCTGGGGCATCGGTAGGAGGAGGTGAACCACTCATCCTGCTCATATGCCATAGGAGAAGGTGAACCACTCATCCTATGCATATGACAATCGTAGGGGAAGTTGAACCACTCACCCTACATACATGTGTTTGCAATTGTAAGGGAAGGTGAACCACTCACCCTATGGTCGCTCATAGCTCCAAGAAGTGCCTCAAGCCCCCATGAGCTCCTAGAGCTCAATGTCCAACTCATACGTGACCCTCATAAGAGGGTCTTTCCACGACTCCAAGTCTCTCTCGGAAGGCTAAGAATTTGACCTTCCCTAAAGGCTTCGTGAGAATGTCTGCGACCTGCTCATCCACCCTGACGTGTCGGAACTTTATTGCTCCCCATTGTACCATATCCCACATAAAGTGGTAACTAATATCAATGTGCTTGGAGCGGTCGTGGAACACGAGATTCTTTGAAAGGCAAATCCCACTCTAGTTGTCGTAGAAGATCACAGTGGTATCTAGCACGTGCTCAAATATCTCATTGAAGAGTTTCCTCAACCAAACAGCTTCACAACAGGCCATACTCGCAGCTACGTTCGGCCTAGCCAGGGCTTAAAGCAACCAATTTCTGGTTCCTGCTCATCCAAGATATTGAAGCAAACACCAAAGAGCAGCAAGACTCAGACGTGCTCATACGATCCACTACATTGTCAGCCCAGTCAGCATCTGAATATCCATGTAGCCTCAAGTTCTCGGCAGTGTATCTCAATCCATAGTGGATTGTGCCCCGGAGATATCTCAAGAGATTCTTAGCAGCAATCCAATGAATGTGATGAGACTCGACCATAAATTGACTCAATGTGTTCACAGCAAAGCATATGTCGGGACAGGAGTTTACCAAGAACATCAAGGCCTCCACAAGTTGACAATACTCGAAAGGGTTCACTAAACTGGGCCCAGCAACACTTCCACATAGCTTCTTGAAGTTGAGTTCCATTGGAGTAAACACAGACTTGCAATCCACCATCCCACATCTCTCAAGCAACTTCACAATGTATTTTCCTTGAGAAAGGAAAATATCGCCTGGCTTTTGCCAGACCTCCAGTCCTAGGAAGCAGTGCATTAGTCCTAGGTCCTTCATCTCGAATTCGGAAGCCAACTCCCTCTTGCATTGACAAATGAGAGGATCATAACCTGTTAGAAAGAGATCATCCACATAAAGAACCAGAATGAGAGGTCTGTTCTTTTCAAACTTGAAGTATAGGTTTGGGTCAGCGTCGCTCCTTGTAAATTCCAACTTCATAAGATAGCTATCAATCCTCTCATACCAAGCTCTGGGGGCTTGCTTCAACCCATAGAGGGTTTTCTTCAACCTACATACATGTGTCTTTTGATCTTGAACTTCGAACCCCTCAGGTTGTTCTACAAGGACTTCCTCCTTAAGCGAGCCATGCAAGAAGGCAGTTTTGACATCCATCTGGTGTAGGCTCCATCCTTGCGAGGCAGCAAGGGCTATGATCGAACGGATGGTGGTATATCGGGCAACCTGTGCAAATATCTCATCATAGTCTACTCCTTCCTTTTGAGAGAGGCTTTGAGCAACAAATCTGGCCTTGAACTTTTCAGCACTCCCATCAGCTCCATGTTTGATCTTGTAGAGCCATTTTGAAGGGACCACTGACTTGTCCTTAGGTCTAGGAACCACATCCCAGACATCATCTTCATGATCATATTGATTTGGGGTAGCATCGGATGTGCTCTAGCCATGAAAATTCACGGAGAGGCTAAAGCACATGAGATCTCCAAGACCCATAAATGGTTTGGGGAAATTCCACCCGATTAGAGAGATATTAAAATAATTAATATTTTTAATGGAGTTCTTAAATCTAAACTTAGGAAAATTAAAATATTAATGGGTATTAATATAAAACTGAGTGAGAATGTTCTAAAAGACATGGATCAAGCCAAATCTAATCTTAGTTGTTGATTAGAGATTTAATCTCGATCGTTGAAGACTCAACAGGAAAAGTATAAGAGGAGGCTTGAGAGTCAGTTGGAGATACACCAAGATTGATCAATCAGTTCGATTTTATGGAGCAGGGTTTGTTGAGAAAATTCGAACAAGTGATCTGAGTTACAACGAGGGGTAGTGAGGTGCATAGTAGAGAGGCAGAGATAGTGTCGGAGGGCCAGCGCAGTCATTGAGAAGGCTATGTAGAGCTAGCAGAAGCCACGCAGAGGGCCAGAGAGACTACACAGAGGCCAGCAAGGCTTCCGTGGGTGACGCAGAAGGCCAGAGAGCTGACGCAGAGCAGCAGAGGGCAGACACAGGGGGTTCCAGAGCTATGCAGAGGCTAGCAAAGTTGATGCAGAGCCTCAGAGAAGCGTTGGAAGGATTTTCTTGAAGTATACTTGTTGAATATTTGCTTCCAAAGAGAGGTATCACTGCCAGATAGAAATCTCTGTTGGGTGAGCCAGTTTGGCACCCTAGTTGTACTCAAGAAAGCTGCTTAATAATAAAACCCTCATAACTGCTGCACCGGTTTTCCCAAGTTGGGTTTTTTTGGGGACGATTGTCCAAAAATAACGGTGTCCCTTGTGTGTTTGTCTGTTATTTCAGTTGATGATCTGTAGATGAGTTGAGACTGCATTTGTGTTTATTTTCAATATTTATATGGTTAAATAGCTTGTTAGGAAATAAACAAGTGGGTGAAATAAACCAGATAATGCAGGAAGAATCTCTGACGTGTTAGATTTAGAAATTTCAACAGATCAATTCATACTCCTTGTTGATCGCATCCTTCCAAACTTGGTGTTTCACGGCTTCTTCGAATGTACAAGGCTCAGATTGTACAATGGTACTCATGGTAGCTAAGTACCCTTGGTACCTGTTCGGTTTCTTGCTTTCACAAAATGTCCCCCTCGGTGCAATATGTTTCTCAGCATCTTCAAGAGTATCTTTAAACCACAAAGGTCTTTTTCTTGAAGTAGAGGGCTCACTAGCAGGTGGATCAATGGGATCCATTGGACCTTCAACATCGGGTATCGTGTCATCAGTCAGAGGTTCATCCTGCTTTCTTGCATCATCATCATTGTCCTTCCTAGGGATAGGAAGATCTCGGACTTTCCTGAGGGCAAAATCTTCATCGAAAGTGACATCATGGCTTATTTCCACTTCCCTTTGATCAAGCACATAGATTCTATATGCCTTCGAAGTTTCATTGTAGCCCACAAACGTTCCTTTCTTCCCAGATGTACCTAGCATGTTTCTTTTCTCTTTCAGCACATGAAAATATATGGGACAACCAAAAATTCTAAAATGAGAAACATCAGGTTTCTTACTGTTGAACACTTCTTTGGGTGTCTTGAAGTCCAACGCTTGATGTGGGTATCTATTTTGAACATACAAAGCGGTGTTGGCAGCTTCTCCCCATAAGAACTTCAGTAGGCTTTGGTCATGAAGCATGGCAAGAGTGGCTTCTATGATAGTTCGATTCTTCCTTTCGGCAACTCCATTTTTCTCAAGAGTATATGTAGTAGTGGTCTCCCTCTTAATCCCAACTTCTCTACAATAGTCAATGAATTCATTTGACTCATATTCGGTCCCATTATCGGTCCTCAATATTTTGATCTTCTTCCCTATTTTATTCTCGACAAAGGCTTTGAAAGAGCGGAACCATTTGAACACTTCGTCCTTCTTTAAGAAATAAATCCATGTTTTGCGAGAGAAGTCATCCACAAAAATTGCATAGTACAAATATCCACTTAAAGATGTCACGGGAAACATACCTGATAGATCATAATGGACCAATTGAAGAATATCGATAGATTGACTTTGACTTGAGGGCAATGGTCCCCTAGTATGTTTTCCAGCTACACAACCCTGACATACACCTTCATGATCTTAGTTGAATTTGGGCATGCCTGTGACCATCTTCCTTACATCAAGTAAGGCTTTGTAATGAAGGTGAGCAAATGTTTGGTGCCATAATTCGGATTGAAGAGAAGATTCGCAAGTCATTGCTCCCAAGGGACTTCCTCCAACCTGATAGAGACCTTCAACCCTGAATCCAAGAGTGAATGCATCTCTTGGGTTCCTTTGCCAAACACGAACCTTCCCATCAATGAATGTCACATTGAAAGCTTTATCGTCCATTACAGAAATAGAGACCAAGTTCTTTTTTAGATCAGGTACATACAACACTTCTTGTAGATGAACGGTTTGACCTTGATGTAAGTGAAGACTAAGAGTCCCAATTCCTTTCATGGGATAAGTGGAATTATCCCCAAGTATAGTCTCCATATTCGTCTTCTTTTCAATCAAATTTGAGAGAGCTTCTTTGTACCCAGTGAAGTGCCTTGAGGCACCACTATCAATCAACCAATTATATAATGTATCCGAAGGAGAGGCAGTGGTGAGGGAAGAAATAAGATAAAATTATTTTTGCTTTTCATCAACAATAACTTCTTCATACCTGGAGTTTCTTGACTTGTTGGGAGGAAAATCATTTCCATTTCGAACAGCAGGAGCATTCCTCTTTCCTTTGTTGTTGAACCTATTGTTCCTTTGATTGTCATTGCCCTTGTAGTTGTTGTTATGGTTTTCATCATCTCTTGGAGTATCCTTCTTGTGAGGACATTCTAGCAAAATGTCCAAACCTGTTGCAATTGAAGCATCTTCCTTTTATTCCTTCTTTGAATCCCAGCTTAAACCCTTGACCTTGTCTTCTTAGACCAGTGTTGTTCTTCGTCTTAGCATGAGTGGAGAAGGCGCTAGGATTGTTTCCATTTGAGGGCTTGTCTCAGTCCATCATCCTTATTTCTTCTTGAGTGCATCTAGCCAACAATTCATCAAAACCCAGAATCCTGTCATTGTTGAGGATGGTAGTGTTAAACACATCCCATTCTCTTATAAGGCCTCCAAGTGTAATAAGAGTGAGCTCCCTATCACTAATGACTTCTCTAATAGATAGGAGATCATTCCTGATCTCGGTAATCCTCATGAAGTAGGATTGAATGGATTCTCCTTTATCCATCTTGATGTCTTTCAACTTGTTCTTGAGAAAGAGAACTTGATTTGCATTATTAACTTTGAACATCCCAAACAGCTTGTCATACATCTCTTTAGATGTTTCCAAATCAGAAATATAGGCAACCAAAGGCTTGTGAATAGAATCAACAATAATTTTGTTAGCTTTAACCTCACCTTTCTTGCACTTTGTTTGTGCAGTTGCGAATGCATTTGAAGGAGGCTCCACTATGTTGAAGAATCTAGGGCATCTAGGTTATGAGGAGATTCTTCTGACAATGATAACTACTTGTGAGGTACTTTTTATTTGAATTGAGGCTTCTGTGATCCATATCAAGTTTACGAGAGATTTTCCGGCGTAAATCACATGATATTTCATTTGTTGACGCGTTTCGAACCAACCAGTTTATTTTTTCTTATTAGCACAATCTTCTCTTATTATTATTAGTGTGAGTTCTCTTTCATCATCAGACAGTTACCAAAACAAAAGAGACAAGAACACAAGATGTTGGCTCTTAGCCAAGGCAAAAACCTCTCTCACCTAGAGAGGAAAACCCTTCTGCAAATTTCTCTTATTGAAGCTCCAATTGACAAATTCGAAACCCTAGACCCTTGACAAGTAGATTCTCCAAGCACAAGTCAAGCCTTCCCTTTGATTCGAGATCAATTCCTCTTCCTGCAACTTGACCGTCTTGTTCATCCTTCTCAACTGATGGCTTTACTGCAGAAACCCTAGTCATGCATACCTTAGGAGAGGCACTCTTCTTTTTCCCTCTTCGCTTGAGGTGGAGCCTTCTTTACTTGAGGAGGAGGCCTTATTTCTGTCCTCGTTCTTGTCTAACCGAGCTCCTTATCATTGTAGTGATCACTGATTTCGTTTAGCAACAAAATGTACTTCTTCTCTTCGCACGTGTGACATAAATAAGACCTACAAACAATTCTTCAATCTTGGCCTATCAAAACAGTGCTTCTTTTGGTGTTGGCTTGATGAATAGCTCCTTTTGTGGCCCCACTGAACTTGCTTTCTATGGCTATGATGTCTTGTCCTTTGTTGTTGTAGAAGTGCGCCCTAGTCTGGCACATGAGGCAGTGCTTCTTACCCAAAAACAGAGATATCCTACTCGGCCTTCCTTTCACTATATAGGAACTTCTTTTCCTCACTTTTTCGCACCTCTTCCTCTTCTTATTTCAGAGTGGATGTGTGTCCTTCTTGTGAGGTCGAGTTTCCCTTCTTATAGTGATTATGTCCCTTCCATTTTGAGCCGACATGACCTTCTTAGAGGGCCGACTTGAGATTAACATGGAGCTGACTTGCTAGACCGAAATTAATTCTTTACAAGAGGAGACTTGACTTTACAAGAAACTCATTTTCAAATGACATAAATAATAATTCTTTTCTTTTACAAGTACAAAGATCAAAATTACATTTATGAAGACCGAACCTAGTTACACTTTCTTCAACACTCCCTCTTAACTAGGGAGGTATTCATAAATCACTTTACAAGGTGTTTGGACATTTTCAATCTAAAGAATTCACATAAGAGAAATCAGATTGGCAATCCATTTGTTATAGCATCATAGTATCCAACATTGTTTCCACAGCAAGTCCTTGACTGACAGCTCTATCTCTCAATAGATTAGAGCACAATGTTGGCGAGACCAATGACTATAGACACCTTCATCATTGTCTCTCAAGGTACATACCCACCCAGGTGTTCACTGAGTATGACCTTGTAGGACTATTCTTATCTTTGGTTTCCCAACCCTTAAAGAATATCGGTCCTCTTGCCTACTCTTATCTTGGATGCCCTACACATCCTCAAAGAGCATCGGATGCTAGATGATTACCTAATCCTCCATTCTTTCTTCCCAAGTGAAGACAAGAATGTTGTGTCTATCTCTTCCTCTCAACTAGGGAAGATATTCCCATTCCTGTAAAGGTATGTACCCAAGCTCCCTCTGACCAGGGACTTGCCCAAGATCCCTCTTAATTAAGAACTTGTCAAAGCTCCCTCTTAACTAGGGACTCTCCTCTCTATCAGCAACTTCTTCTTGTGGATCCTTCAGCTGCTTGATCACTTTCTTTCCTTGATGTCATGAAATTCAATCGATCTTCTTCTTTGTAGGGCATCAGCCATCGATCACATTCCTTCTTAGTTTGTCATGTCATTCCTTTCTTCATGGAAAGTGGCCTTCTTGATACATATCTGGAACTATCATATAGCTACTTCTTTCTTATCATGCTTCTTTCAAGAATTTCCATCCACCACATGAATGTTAGTTGTACTTGCACTTACAACCCTTGTTCCAACAGCCCTGCATGAACCTATCTAGATATTATTCAAGAAATCAAAGCATAGCATTAAATCAAATAGTACCTTTCGAAATGGATCTTCATCATGACATCTTTTGATGGCTTGAATCATCAATATCCTGCATGTTCATATCTCCAAGGCTTTTCCAGATGTCAAGGGTCCTTTGATCTTTTTCTTCCTTGGTCAAAACTTTTGTGCCTTCTTTCAGGAGATGTCTCAACAAATCTGTCGGATGTTGATTCCTAGTGACCATGGTGTCTTTTTATCCCTGGTCTCTTTTCTCATATGCTTCTTTAAAGGTTTCTTAGTCAACCACCTCATACTCTATATGGGGTCATTTCTTACATTGACTTTCATCAGTGTCTGGACCATGCCTTAGTGCACATCTTCGATGAAAGAGATATTCCTTATTCTTGACCATGCTACCAAAGAAATTCCTCATGCTCATTAATACAGATGATGACATGACTTAACTGAAAACATAGATGCATACATACCTCATCTTAGTTCTTTCCTTGATCATCTCAGTTTCGTTTGACAGCTTCCTAGATTGAGATTACCTCAATCTCCTTTGCTTTGCTACATCATTCCTTGCCTACATATCATCCTTTCTTGAATCCCCATAAGTGGAATTCCTATCAAGACATATGCTTTTCCTGAAAACCATGAACCCTCTATTGAAGATTCCACCGGAGGCCCCTTGTGGTCCTCATCCTACAAATGTTCCTTCCTGTTGATGATAGTGGCCTTCTAAGATGATTCTTCCTTATCATGATCATTCCTTTATGCATTGATGAGGTCATTCAATGGCTACATCCTTCCTACATGAATATCTTTATCTGAGTTGTCTCTACATAATGCGCCTATCTTCCTAAAGATGCCATTCCCATAAATCGTGCATCTATCCTACTTTTACATGTTCCTATGATACCCAAAACTTTAAAGAAGACTTATGTGAAAAGTTGATCTCAATCATAGTAGAGATCTGGAGGGTTCTCCTTCTTCTGCTTCTTCTCTTCTTCTTTCGCTTCTTGGATAATGTGGGCTTCTTCTCGTTTCCTCTTATTGTTGTCCTTCTTGAACTTAGGACAATCCCTTTTACAGTGTCCATATTCTTGGCAACCAAGGCATTGGACTTTGGACATATCTCTTTTACCCTTTCTCTGTGGACCAAACTCGCCAAATTTTCCTTTTCTCTTGGCCATAGCAGCAAATGTTTGCTCCTTTGATCACACAACATCTTTGGCTTTGAGTCTAGTCTCCTCAACTTTGCATAAAGACCAAAGTTCATTCAACGAGGTGGCTTCCTTCGTGGCATATATACTTGAAGTGAAGTCGCCCCATTCCTCAGATAATGCATTGAGCACCACAATTGTCATCTCTCTGTCTAACATAACTTCTCCTAGTTCTTGCAGTTAGTCTCCCATCTCAGAGACCTTCATGCAGTAGGGAGTTATTCCTTCTTCCTTGGAGATCTTCATTTTATATAGTTCATTACGCAATGATATCACTTCTCCAGCTGTACTAACTGAGAATAGCTCCACCAGCTTATCATATATTTCTTTTGATGTTTCAAGTTTGGAGACATAAGGAACGAAAGGGTCCTTAATGGATTCTATCAGAATCCTTTGAACCCTTGTTTCATCCTTATTATACTTTGCTAGGGCTTGAGTCTGTTCCTTAGCAAGAACAGTGACACTCCCTTTGATGTAGTCCAAAAGTTCATTTCTTTAAGAAGTAAATCAGACCTCTTTTTCCATGCAAGGAAATTAGCAATCCCAACAAATTTGTTGCTTTCCTTGAAAAAAAGACATTTTGATATTTTCAGAAGAGGACATAAAAATACTTACTTGAGAGAGTTGTTGTGAAGAGATCTTGTTGCTTCCTTAAAGATTTGATGATTTGACTTCTTAGATCTTAGAGTTCTTCAAGATGCTTCCTTCGGGGTGCCTTGTGAGAAATTTGCTTGGTGATGAAGACTTCTCAATGTGAAGATCTGGAGATCTTCAATGATTGGCTTGGATCTTAGTATCTTCCTTTGAAAATGATGAGTCTTTGATGTAAACCCTTCTTGGATGAACCTTCTTGTAGATGCCCTTAGATGAAAAGGCTTTCTTCTTTCTTTGTTGCCAGGCTAGTAGTCCTTCTTGATGGATCTAGGAGAGAAGATAGTAATCCTTCTTGTCTTTGATGGATTTGGAACCCTTGCTTGTAGATCTGATGCTTCAACCTTATTTCTTGACCTTATTGCTTCAATCCTCTATGTGCTCTTGAGATGCCCTTCCTTGATGTGTCACCTTAGCTCTAAAACCACGTTGAAGAATCTAGGGCATCTAGGTTATAAGGAGATTCTTCTGACGATGATGACTATTTGTGAGTTACTTTTTACTTTTTCTTATTAGCATAATCTTCTCTTATTAGTATTAGTGAGAGTTCGTTTACGTCATCAAACAGCTACCAAAACAAAAGAGAAAAGAACACAAGACATTAGCTCTCAGCCAGGGCAAAAACCTCTCTCACCTAGAGAGGAAAACCCTTCTACAAATTTTTCTTATTGAAGCTACAATTGACAAATTCCAAACCCTAGACCCTTGACAAGTAGATCCTCCAAGCACAAGTCAAGCCTTCCCTTTGATCCAAGATCAATTCCTCTTGCTACCCCTTGACCTTCTATAAGAACCGATAAACAAATGCAAAAAGAAAGTAAGGGATTTAAAGCATGAACCTGTAACATTTCAACAAAAACCTGACAAAATCAATTAACGGCACTGCTGAGGTATCTACCTGTACTCCTGCAGTCGAAGATGCCTCCGGCTACGTTGTTCCAGTGACCGAGAGACCGAATCCTCCCAGCCAAACTGAGCAGAGCTTCGCTGCTCAATCCAGTAAGCTTCTTAACAGAAGCTGATTGTTCCCCCGTGCCCAGAACCTCAGAACTCTCAAGCTCTTCCAATGGCTTATTCCCCTTCTCCTTCCGAATTCTTCCCTCTGGTTTTCATCTCCCGCTCAATCCCTGTCTTGCGGTCTTTATCCTCTGGTTTGGCGGTGGCCGCCCTCCCACCTGCAGCCACCGCTCACCTTGCTAATGCCATGCCTCCGCCTACATATCCCCTCCTGGTCTCGATTCAGGTCGTGATGAATACCCTTTATGTTTTTTTTTGAACCATATGATATTTATAAATTGTTCTTTTAATATGACATTACATTTGTATATATATATGTACCATTAGAACATTATAATGTTATATATATTTCTAACATAACACATTGTTTTATTTATATTTGTTTTAATATAACATTTAGAACTTTATACTTGAATCTTTTTTAATTAATTATTTATATTAATACTTAACCTTTATTTTATTAATTTATTAATATGATTTTTATCAATATTCTGGAGCATATAATATATATATAGTCCTCTTTGATCTAACCATACATTACGCAATATCGATGAATGAGTAGAACTTCTTTTCCCAGAAGGGTCATGGTATTTAGCACTTATAATCAATTTAGTATAAAATACTAGTGCGGTGTATGCGACACATGCATATGTAGCTATCATATGCATGTACCGTATACCTGCTATTATGCTTGCGTTCTTTGTATTTATAGATGAGTTGTTACATACACTCCTCCTTCAGAAAACTTCGTCCCGAAGTTAGAGTTTTTATCTTATCTAATTACTTATGATAGTAATTAGTACACCCTTCTTAGGTTTATAAACCGCAGTTTTAAAATTTTTATTTTAATATAAAGAGACTATAAAATTAGTGTTTTAGGTTTATGATTTTAATGGTCATGCCTTGCCCTATCCAAGTTCCCAAACTATTCTAAAATCATCCTATCCTTCCTAATTTCTTCCGCTCCCATCCTATCCGTCCTCTACTGGAATATGCCATGGCGTCAGTTTTACTGCCTAACCATTCATAAACTCTAAGGTGACAGCGTCGGTTATACCGACCTGATTCCCTGCAGGCATCTGGCAGTCATCATCGCACGTCTAGGGGAGCGTGATTCGTACAGTCCTCCCATGACTCCAGGGTTCAGAGGATAAATAGTGGGCAACACCTCCACCCCTCCCAGTAGAATTAGGGCTAATACCCTATCATAGAATCACTTTGAGCTTTAATTGTTCTGAGATTCTGTCATCATGTGGTCATCCGAGTAACTGTTTATTATCTGCAATCATACACTTGACCATGCATTTGTAAAATGTGCATCAGCGTATTCAAAATAACTCATGTATTATTCACATATGTCATTACAGTATAACATATTTTGCCATATTCTATACATGTCATTTGACTTTCATTTAAAATGTAATTATTCCCTGATTTCTATTCCATTGATCATATTGACATGTATAAATAAAACAGATTTATAATCTCTTAATTCCTATCAGAAGTAAAATCATTTAACTGTCTTAAACTTTACTTTGACAACTATAATTTAGTAAGATCAACAACATATATTGTTTTGGTATCCATGTACCAGCAGAAGTTAAACATATATTATGTCACAAAATTTCACATTTATATATAATCATTCAAAATGGTTCTGAGTCTCTGATTGCAGTGAAGTAAATATATATTAAACATAGTTTAAAGTTCTTCAAAATTGACATAGATTAGGGTATCTTTGACATATGTCCTTTGTATTTTCCCAAGTAGCTGATCCAGGGCTATACTTGTCCCATTGGACCTTAACTTGGTCCACCAGGCGATTCCTGAGCTATCGAGCCTACGTTCCAGTATACGTAATGGTTTGACTAATACAACTCCCTCGTCCGATACCTGCAATTCCTTCCATTGAAGGTTATGAGATTGATCAGCTATATAATGTCTTAATACAGAAACATGAAATACATTATGAATTCTATGCAGGTGAGGTGGCAAGGCAAGACGATAGGCAACATGTCCAACTCTTTCCACGACTTTAAATGGTCCAACAAATCGGGGTGACAACTTTGTCCATTTTCCGAATCGAATAGTACTCTTATTCGGTTTGATGCGGATGAAAACATGATCCCCTACTTCATACCTCTTATCAGTTCTGTGAGCATCAGCATAACTCTTTTGTCTATCCTGTGCTTCCTTTAATCGTTGTCTAATTTGTCTTACATGTTCTTCCATTTCATGGATTAATTATGATCCTATCATCACTCGATCTTCTAACCTGTCCCAACTTAAACGGAGTTCTGCAAGGTCTGCCGTATAATGCTTCAAATGGAGGCATTCCAATCGAACTATGGTAACTGTTATTGTATGGGAATTCGACTAAGGGTAAATACTTTTCCCAGTGTGATCACTGATCCATAACATACATTCGCAACATGTCTTCAAGTACTTGATTTACTCTTTCTGTTTTCCCATCGGTCTCAGGATGGTAAGCAGCGCTAAAATTTAGTTAATGAAATGAAATGGGCGCTTTTTGTTAATTTATCCACTACTACCAAAATGGCATTGTGTCTTTGAGAAGTAAGAGGTAGCCCAATGATAAAATCCATAGAAATGATCTCCCATTTAGATATAGGAATGTCGTGAGGTTGTAAGAGACCCGCTGGGTGACAATGATCTGTTTTTCCTTGCTAGCATTCCAAACATTTTACAACAAATTGAGTGATATCACGTTTCATACCTGACCAGAAGAAGAGTTTCTTGGTATTCGCATACATTTTCCCTACTCCAGGATGAGCACAATATACTGCTCTATGGGCTTTCCCAAGGATAGTGTCTCGAAGATCCTTATTATCAGGAATATACATCCTTCTGATTCCATCTTTTTCTAATTCATATCCCTCAAATTTAGATTCTTTTGCCTTTTTACCCTCAAGACTCGATCTCACCTTTAAATGCCAGCTATCTTTTATAAGATGTTGCAGTACTCGTTGTCTTAAGTCTACTTTAATCGGTATGAGAGAAAATATCTGAGGTCTTCTGCTTAAAGCATCTGCTACCACATTTTCTTTTCCCTTAATGTATGATATTCCGAAGTCATATTCACTTAGGAATTCACTCCATCGCCTTTGTCTGGCATTTAAGTCTCTTTGGGTGAACAAATATTGTAGACTTTGATGGTCACTTTTAAGTGTAAAACTTCGTCCCACTAGATAGTGTCTCCAAATCTTTAAAGCTAGCACTATAGCGGCTAATTCTAAATCGTGAGTGGCATAGAGTTCTTCATGAGGTTTTAACTTTCTGGAAGCATATGCTATCACTCCTCTATCCTGCATCAACACTGCACCCAGCCCTTGTTTGGATGCATCAGTACATACCGTAAAATCTTTGTCCATATCTGGGACTCTTAGGATTGGTGCACTGGTGAGTAGTCTTTTGAATTCAGAGAATGTTTTATTACATTCCTCAGTCCATTCATACTTAACACCTTTACGTTGAAGGGTTGTAATCGGCTTTGCGATTTTGGAGAATCCCTCCACAAATCTTTGATAATAACCGGCTAAACCCATAAAGCTTGGTATCTCATGTGCGTTTTTCGGTATTGGCCATTCCATGATCGCTTTTACCTTCTCAGGATCTACTGAAATCCCTTCACCTGATATGATATTACCTAAATAATGAATCCTTTCCTGAAAGAATGAACACTTGGATAGTTTTCCATACAACTGACGTTCTCTAAGGCAGGACAACACTATCTGTAAATGATCTTCATGCTCTTTATTATTCTTGGAATAGATGAGAATATCGCCAAAAAAAGACTTGTACAAATTGATCAAGATATTCGCGGAAAACACTATTCATAAGATTCATGAATATTGTTGGGGCATTTGTTAATCCAAATGGTACCACAATAAATTCATAATGTCCAAAACGTGTCCGGAATGCAGTCTTAGAAATATCGTTTTCAGAAATCCTTAGCTAATGATAGCCTGATCGAAGATCAATTTTTGAAAAGACAGTAGCTCCTTTCATTTGATCGAAAAGATCATCGATTCGAGGCATAGGGTATTGATTCTTTACTGTAGCTCGATTCAAGTCTCGATAATCTATGCATAATCTTAAAGATCCATCTTTCTTCTTCACAAAAATTACAGGAGCGCCCCAAGGTGATGTACTAGGCCGAATATGCCCTATATCCAGTAGTTCCTTCAATTGAATTTGCAATTCTTGAAGTTCTGGAGCTGTCATTCTATAAGGCTTTTGAGAGATCGGTTGGGTACCTGGTTTTAATTCAATAGTGAGATCCAGCTCTCTTACCGAGGGTAATCCTGGTAGTTCTTTTGGAAATACATCCGAGAATTCGCTAACACCGGGTATTGTCCTAAGGATGGTCCTTTTTCTTCGCTTACTTCTTGAATTACATAAGCCCGACAACCTTTCCTTAAACAACGCTTCATTTTCATTGCTGATATGTAGTGTAAAAATACCTTTCTCTTGATTCCTTGAATTTGGATTACTTCTCGTTCATCATTTATACCTAGAATTCTTTTCCCATAACAGTCTACCCAAGCTTGTGAGCTTCTAGCCAATCCATACCTATGATAAGATCATAAGTTCCCAAGGTTGTGACATAAACTTTCAGTTTAGTCGTACAGACCCTTAGGTCAATTTTGCATTGATCCACACTTAAGCCCATGGATTGGAGTTCTTCTGAGGCCATTTCCACCTGATGGAAATCATTTTGTCTGCGAGCTGCCAACCCGCATTTGTTTAATGCATATGACGAAATAAAACTATCTGTGGCACCAGTATCAAATAAGATTTTGAGTTTTATACCATTGATAATACCTGACGATTCCACTACAGTGGATTGATGCGCTGCTTGGTCGTCGCTGACAACTGCATGAATTCTATGATTACCTCGATTGTTTGATATTGGTTCCTTTCCAGTCCTATGCAGTATATTCGACGAAGCTTCTAGACAATCACGTTGAAAATGCGGTCCCCCACATCCCAACAATTTAGCTGCGTTGATCCTCTTGAATCAGGACGTGAATTTCTAGAGAACGAGCTCCGTCCTCTCATGTTGATTCCTCTCAAATTTCTTCCTCTACTGGTAGTCCCTCAAGATGTCCATGGACTGGTGTTTGATGATTCCACGGCTATAGTGTTTACTGCCATGGGAGCTCTTGTTCCTATATTTCTTGGGGTAAACCTGTTACCGTAAGGTGGCCTCGAGCTACCTCCTTTGAAGAAGTTTCGGGGAGTCTTTCCTGGAAATCCTGATTGTAAAGGTTCTGCTGGCCCTATATCTTTTTTGATTCCAAGGTGCTCTTCTGCATAATGACCACATTCAACTGCTTCAGCTACTGATGATGGTTTCCACATGCTTACCAAGGCTCTGATGCGAGGATTCAACCCAAATATGAAGCGTTCAGCTTGACGTTCATCAGAATCGAAGTAGTGAATGTATTTTACAAACTCCATAAACCTTATCTTGTACTCTTCCACTGTTTTATTTCCTTGAATTAATGTATGAAAGGCTCTGGCTTGCTGTTGTTGAAAGTATGGAGGTAAATACTTTGCGCGGAACCTTTCCTCAAATAGTTCCCAAGGGACATTATCCGATGTAAGGTGCAGCTGCTTTTCCAAATTTCCCCACCAAATCAAGGCACTTTCCTTTAATTGAAATAAAGCAATTTTTGTTTTTGCCAAAGAAGAGTATTCTCTTAATCTAAAGCATCTGTTCATTCCTTCTAACCATGCTTCAGCGAGTTCACCTGCTCGACCTCCTGAGAATTCTGGGAGTTTAATTTTTTGAAGCTCCCTAGAAATGTCTTCTTTTGATCTTTTGGGCTCAAAATTCTTTGGTTCCGTCAAACTGGTAGCTAAAAGTTGAAACTCCTCTTTGGTCTTAGCCTTAGTTGATTCTTTTAATGTCTCCAATAAGGCTTCCAATGAGTTCATTGTCATGGTCAACTCTGGTGCTGGGGCGATTGATGTTGTTAATGGTCTTGGTGGTGACGACGGTGATGGTGGTGATGGGGATGATGATGGCGACAGTGGCAGCATTAATGACGGTGATGCTGCCCAATCATGCGTCATCGCTCATATGTCTTTACCATTGTAATGGTTCCTGTATACATAGTAAAATTCTATAAAAATTTAAGGTAGGTAATCGAATTTAACATATAACTTTCTTTTGCAACTTAACATTCATAAACGGGTATAGTTTTTGCTATTTTTATCTACTAGGCAGATCTTACTGGTACCGAGGTCAAGGAGGGTGGTCTTGCGACCTCCTTGTCCTAATGCAGGGTATTCTATCCTAATATGAAATAATGCAGAAGTGTATGGTCATTAGCTCCTAAGGTAGATCATCTAAAATTTATTACTAAATAACATTCACAAAATGAAAATGTTAAATGCCTCGTTACAATGAACATCAGCAATATACCCGTCACACCTCAATCTAGCTATTACCTTTAAAGAAGGGCATACATATTTATATTTTTGAATATATTACTTAGATATAGATTAAACCTATAATATATATAAATGAAGGATTGTTCTGGTTCCATATCAATTTGACCTTTAGCCGGGAAATTTACTATAGACATGTCATGATTAAAATCTAGAAGAGATATAGTTCAGCAGTCTACTTATAAGGTAAGGAGTAAGTTAATAATTGGACAGACTCAACCTTTTTGGCTGAATTTTTTTTTTTTCCAAATCCAAGTGGAACTTTGCCGGAAGTTATAGTTCCACCATTTTAATGGGATCTTTGACCATGAAACTTTGGCCTTGTATGTTTTTAGCCCATTTTAGAATGACTCAATCACTAAAATTTCAACATGACCAAATCAAGGTGGAATTTTTACTTTTCCACAAAAAATGGACTTACAAAAAGTTGAGTTATTCCACTTATGAACTCACTCCATAGATAATGGTTTCAAGGTGAGTTCTTCAAACACATTACATGAATGTTTCTACTTATCCGTTCTCAACATTTCATTGACATAATTCATTACCATTGCACTAAGATTACTCAAACCTGGCTTCTTGGTTGAATAGTCAACCAAACTCCATGGCCACTGACATTAGCGTATTTAACATGAAATGCACGGAACAATGGTGACCATTTTCCAACATCCTAAAGTCCACTATACAAAATTGTGAGTATAATGATAATTTTAGACAATTCTAATTGCCCCTAACTTCATTTCATTGTTAGGAGGTTTTCTGCCATTTTATTATATTATATATTTTTTTTTCTGTTTGGTCAAACTTAGAAGCTTTGTGATTCATTATTGATAGGAAAACGTGACCTACGAAGGGAACCATTATGAGGAAACTAAATAAAAGCAGTTTAGTCACAGATGTTCTGAATGAAGGAAATGTGACTAGTGTTTCATCATGCCAAAATTCTTCACTTGAATCCATTTACCCAAAATTCAAGAAGGAAAAGATAAATTTAAGCTTGGACAAATGCCATGTACTCGATCAAAAATATAGTGAAGAGGGTTCTCAGGAAGTACTTATCTTCGAAAGAAAAAGAAAAAAATGTATCTGTAAAGAAAATGCAAAAGTGTGTTCAAGCTTCAACACTGGCATCAGGTTCAACAAATAGTGGACAAGGGATTGGGGATGAAATACCAACACTCAAACAATGTTGTTGGCTTTGATACCTGTGATAACGATTTCGCTATCATCATCAAATGGAGGGGTTGCTATGCATTTGAGGAAGAAGATGATGTGGTGGGTGTGGAAGCATTGATCAATAAAATGCAAGATTGAAGAAGACAAGAAAAGATGTTGAAGCATGGCAAAATACAAGCAGGGAACAGTGCAAACAGATGCTTATGATGGGTTTAAGATTGATAAACAGGCCCATCTTATACCTGTTCTGGCAACAACTGTCAAGTAAATTCCTATCACAGAAGAATGGAATTCTTGTATGAGATTGAGAGGTGCTATGATGTCAGTGGTTTGCAAAGAGTACTTAACTCGTTGATAAATCTGGCATTTTGAATGGTCTAGTTTTGAACCAAATGATCAGGAATTTAATCAGATTGGCATTCATGGCTGAAGTTAATAGGCTAGTTGTATCAAATGATAATTGCACAGAAAGCAATGAAGCTGTTCATGTAGATGCTAACCAAAAGGCAGGGCAAGAAACGAATATAGTAGAAGGTGAAGATTTTGAGAGCATTCAGCATCATTTGCTTTTACTACAATTGATTGTGAGTAGGATTGGCTGCAAACCAGAAAAATATGCGATTTTGAATTACAACCATGTGATACACAACCAAGTGTAATTGTTGGCATTGCAAAGGAATTCAATACTATCAACAGCTACCAGGAGAGCAAAGACACTGAAAGAACACAACTGGGGTAACTTAAGACACTAATTGATGCATCACTCGCCCAAGGTGGAGCTGGAAATTGAAGAGTCTGTTCATTGTTTGAGATAAGCATCTAAACTAGAACTAGATGGAAGTTGCGTGACTTTTTACCATCATCCTCAGATGAACAATCTGATAAAAAAAAAAAAAAAAAAAAAAAAAAAACGTTCTACTTTTTTGCTTGTTCTACGGTCATGTCCACACAAGAAGGGTGAAACCAATCTTTTCACCCTTCGCATTGCACCATTAGATCATCTGGATTATATGGCATCTCACACTTGCAATACACTGCCACCCTGTCAGGTGTGAAACCACCTGAAACTGCGTTATATTCAAAGCGACAGAGGTAATCCTCGGAACCATCATTGTCAAGCTTAGTATAACTTTTAAATGCGTGAACTATACATTTGCCTTCTATAGTATGGGCATTTTGAATATCATAGTGGTCAGAAAGGAACAACTCCTTTGCTCCATGAAATTGTCTCCTTCTGCCAATTGATTCCTCTGGGCGATAATACCAACGAACATGGACTTTGACATTGTTTCGATTATCAGCCTCTATTTTTTTTTACTCTCGCAACATAAGGAGGCCTATCAGCATCAGAGTTTCGCATGAATACACAATCTCCTACTTTCACGATCTTGTTAGTCCCTTTGATTGTGTAAGATTCCAAATCCTTCTTCCCTGGTTTCATTTTCGCCATGCCCCTCCGTTAACAACAAAGGTAGACTACACAGTTTCCCCATGCGCACAGATTATAGTGTCCTTCCCTCCAAAAACAATAACTAGACTTTGCTAACCATTGTTAAGACGAGCAGTACTAGTCCCTACTCCGTTCAAATGCACCTCGATAAATGCAAGAGAAACCCCAACGACAGAACGTGATTCCTCGGGATAATACACTTGCCGACTAGTTTTGGGAGTTGAAGCATTTTCGCTGCAACTGGTATTTAAATTTATTAAGAACCATGCAAATCCCGCACTGGTGGTCTGCAAAACCCTCAGTACAAGATACTGTTCTGTACCAACAGTGATGCGGAAGCTTTAAAATGCCAAAGCGAAATGGATAAGGCAGCAACACAGTCGTCAGGTGCCTTGATATTGGCATTGACTCGTTTCTGTAAATGTGTGCTTTGGATTTTCTTTAAACCCTAGCAATTATTTAAACCCTAAATTGTAGCATGCTCGGCGACCCTCGAGAGCCCACGATGGGGTTTTCTTTACTGTTACGATGAAGTGAAGCTTACACAGACCACAACGCAGGGCCTATGAGGTCGAAAGGGTTTGAACAACCCTCTGATACCATATGTAAGAACCGATAAACAGATGCAAAAAGACAGTAAGGGATTTAAAGCATGAACCTGTAACAGAAACCTGATAAAATCAATTAACAGGACTGTTGAGGTACCTACTTGTACTCCTGCAGTTGAAGATGCCTCCGGCTACGCTGCTCCAGTTACCGAGAGACCGAATCCTCCCAGCCAGACTGAGCAGAGCCTGGCTGCTCAATCTAGTAAGCTTCTTAACAGAAGTTGATTGTTCCCCCTTGCCAAGAACCTCAGAACTCTCAAGCTCTTCCAATGGCTGATTCCCCTTCTCCTTCCGAATTCTTCCCTCTGGTTTTTGTCCCCCGCTCAATCCTTGCCTTGCGGTCTTTATCCTTTGGTTTGGCGGTGGCCACCCTCCCACCTGCAGCCACCGCTCACCCTGCTAATGCCACACCTCCGCCTACGTATCCCCTCCTGTTCTCGATTCAGGTCGTGATGAATACCCTTTATGTTTTTTTTTGAACCATATGATATTTATAAATTGTTCTTTTAATATGACATTACATTTGTATATATATATGTACCATTAGAACATTATAATGTTATATATATTTTTAATATAACACATTGTTTTATTTATATTTGTTTTAATATAACATTTAGAACTTTATACTTGGATCTTTTCTAATTAATTATTTATATTAATACTTAACCTTTATTTTATTAATTTATTAATATGATTTTTATCAATATTCTGGAGCATATAATATATATATAGTCCTCTTTGATCTAACCATACATTACACAATATTGATGAATGAGTAGAACTTCTTTTCCTAGAAGGGTCATGGTATTTAGCACTTATAATCAATTTAGTATATAATATTAGTGCGGTGTATGCGACACATGCATATGTAGCTATCATATGCATGTACCATATACCTGCTATTATGCTTCTGTTCTTTGTATTTATAGATGGGTCGTTACACCTTCTTCTTCATCCTTCTCAACCGATGGCTTTACTGCAGAAACCCTAGTCATGCATACCTTAGGAGAGACACTCTTCTTTTTCCCTCTTCACTTGAGGTGGAGCCTTCTTTAATTTAGGAGGCCTTATTTTTGTCCTTATTCTTGTCCAACCGAGCTCCTTATCATTGTAGTGATCACTAATTTCATTTAGCCGCAGAATGTACTTCTCTTTGCACGTGTGACATAAATCGGACCTACAAGCAATCCTTCAATCTTGGCCTATCAAAACAGTCCTTCTTTTGGTGTCGCCTTCATGAATAGCTTCTTTTGTGACCCCACCGAACTTGCTTTCTATGGTTGTGATGTCTTGTCCTTTGTTGTTGTGGAAGTGTGCCCTAATATGGCACGTGTGGCAGCCCTTCTTACCCAAAAACAGAGATATCCTACTCAGCCTTCCTTTCGCTGGATAGGAGACTTCTTTTCCTCACTTTTTCACACCTCTTCCTCTTCTTATTTCAGAGCAGATGTGTGTCCTTCTTGTCAGGCCGAGCTGCCCTTCTTATAGTGATTATGTCCCTTCCTTTTTGAGCCGACATGACCTTCTTAGAGGGTCGACTTGAGATTAACATGGAGCTGACTTGCTGGACCAAAATTAATTCTTTACAAGAGGAGGCTTGACATGCTTGGAGGATTTTGTCTTGACTCAATTTCATGACACTTTCACTTGACATTTTTACATAGACATATTTACATAATGTAACTTGCCCTTAAGGGGTATTCAATAATTACATTGACTCTTTGACTTTCCTATAGCACTTCAACATGTGCTAGACCTATGCAACGAGCAAGCAACTCATTTGCAAATGAAAAAAATAATAATTCTTTTCTTTTACAAGTACAAAGATCAAAATTACATTTATGAAGACCGAACCCAGTTACACTTTCTTCAACACACTATATTTCCTTTGACATAGTCCATGGCACCATTTTCTTCCAATGTCAAATCTAGAGACGTCTTCCATGCATGATAGTCAGATTTGTCCTTAAGCATGTCCTCGGATTTGAAGTAGGATGTAGTCGTCATTGGGACTAGTTCCAAGTTCTTGTCCAACAACTTCTCTTAGTGATTTCTTTTCCTTACTCTTGTTTGGGCCTTGTCTTCACCTGAGCTTCGATACCATGTTAATTTTAGTTAACAATGGTATGTTCTAGCTTTAGCACAATTTACTTCAATGTTCCTGATCAGCCCAATGACAATTTCCAGTAGCAATCACTTTAACTTAAACACATTGACAATAAACGCAGATAAAACATAAAAACATGTGCAGAAGACAAGCCAAGACAAGAGGACACAAGATTTGGCAAATGCCAGGGAAAAACCCCAATGTGGGGAAAACCCTTTGATCAAATCTTCTTATTATTAGTCAATAGTTCAGCAGAGAGAGAGTACATAGATCAAATTCACTTGCCCAACACATAGTCAAAACAGCACTATCAAAATCAGCAGTCAACTGTAACCCTAATCAGAAAGTCAACGCCGGTCAAATCAACACCAAAACGTTCTCCAAGCAGCTCGGTCAAGAGCAATTCAATTCGGCCTTCAAGGAGAGTCAAACTCAGCCCAAAACAATTCGGTCAAACCAAGTCAAAGGAGAGAGAAATACTGTTGTAATTTTTTGCGGTCAAATCTAAAGTCAACACTGAAGTCAGCGTACCCAAAACACCTCGATTTTTGTACCCAACAACTCAGCCTAGAGAAATCAGAATTCTGCCCTGAAAGCCGAAGTCAAAGATGGTCAAATCAACCTTGGTCAAGGCTAGAATGTTGCTCTAAAATTTCGGCCTATCCTTGTCCCGAAATTTTCGGCCTCCTGCCACACGTGCGAAGAAGAGAGAGAGGTTGCCCAGCCGTACGAACCAATCAAGAGAAGAGAGAGAGATGAAATGATGTGATGAGTGATGAGTGATGTCCAAATGAGGAGAGAGGTCACTCCTATTTATACAATTCGTTGAGGGTGAGGAGACACATCCATTGGGCTTCTTGAGCTTACATTTGGCTAAGGCCAACCTTGACAATTTGTGCATGAGAGAGAATAAATTCAAAATTCCACTTTTGCTTGTCAGAATGAGATGATCTTTATATCAAAATTGGACCTCTCGAAAAGATGAATCCAATGCAATAATCATCTCCATCATATGAGTTGTCCTAAGGTGGAATTTGGCCATAGTTGACAATTTTAACAGAAATGTTTAACAAATTAAGCACTTTATAATAGTTATGCCACCAATTGTTATTGTACTAGCAAATAGGCAATGAACAAACACTGATTGCAAAGTACACCTAAAGTTTCCTTTGGGCCAATAGATGGTTGTCCAAGGGAGGCAAGTTAGTGTTGATTGCATCAAATCTAGATAGTATTCCAATATACTAGACCTCCATTGCAAAAGTGCCCTAGGGCATATTAACCAAAATCAAGAAATGTTGTTTTCCCTTCCTATGGTAGCGCAACAAGGAAAACCCCAGGATCCCCCTTGTGAAATGGTCAGTGATAGCCCAGCCCAAGGAGCTAGGAGGTCGAAGCATAAAGAATAATTACAAATTCAACTCTACTTTAGCTAGCAGGAGCCTGTGGTGCCTGGTCCAGAACTCTGACTCTAGGGAAGAGTCATGAGGTTCAAATATCTCAGACGTATGCATATCAATGATTGGTTTCAAGAGCCCCGTAAATCTATGTAGAATTCCTCTATTGTCTGGAAAGCTTTTCTCCAAGCCTTTCCCTCAATAGGGAAATGGAGTCAGAATGCAAACTTTTGTGATTCATAATGATTTTTCAAGAGAATTCTTCCAATAAATCACATTTCAATTTTTATGGTCAATGCGTTTCGAACCACTAAGTGTGGTTCATCATCAGGACTTAGATGAATGTTTTGATCCAAACATGTTAATATACACTGTAGAGATGCAAAATGGCTAGAAATATTCGCTATGGAAAAATGTTTGAGTGGGAGAGGATCCTTGGGTAGGATTGGCCCGAAGTATAAGATGTTCGCCAATCTGTTCGACCAACTTCATGAGCAACCATGCATCCCCCCCCCCCCAAAAGGAGACATGATGAAGTGTTACTCCTAGAGTGCCCACGTCTTAGAAGTATGGGAAGCATGGTTGCATAGCCCCTACCCTCGAAAATGCATTCCCATTAACATTGATATTAAGCAATCAAATAACACTACATAAAATGACTTCCTATGCTATTGGCACATTAGGCATGGGAAATAAATCAACTCCAAATATTCATTAAACGGAATTATGTACAATAGCGATATGAACAACATGAAGCTTTTACCAGCAACTTCAATGCATCTACTTTACCTATTCCAAAGATTCTAAGGAATTGAATTTTCCATTATGTTGGAAAACTCAAAGTGGCAGCTTATTATATCCAAAATTCCTTAACCTTAATATTTGCTTGTGAACTTAATTAATCTTCTTTTGTTCTTTAGTTAGATATTTTCATCAAACAAATATCAAGAACGAAACAATAACAATAGAGGACACAGAAATTAGGCTCTCAGCCAAGGTAAAACCCCTCTCAGGAGAATTACCAACACTACCTAGTGTTAGAAAATCAGAAAGGCAGAAAGATTTTCTTGCCTTGGCAATTACTTGTGATATTCTAGTATTCTTATTAACTTCCTTTATGTTCTTCTTTTATCTTCTTTTCATCAAGCAATTATCAAATCAAAAGCATGGAGATCAATGACAACAGATATAGCCACTCAGGCAGGGCAAAACCCCTATGAAGGGGAAAACCCAGACAAACTCTTCCTTTAGTGGATCCAAATGAAGATGAGACAACCCAAGACCTTACACCTAGACAAAGAACATCCTTCTATCCACCAAGTCAACCTCCAAGATGGTTAGCCAAACATCAAAAGTCAACTCCAGTGAAACTGCATCAAAACCGCATCAAGCTTGAATTTACGATCCTCCTGCAACAAATTTTCGGCTCTATTGCGGGTCTGCAATTATGGCCCCATTTTGTACTCCAGAAATTTGCACGTGTGAAGCAGAATCAAGAGAAAAAGGTCTTCAAATACTTCTCTAGGGTTCCTCCTTTGATTAATGTTTCTCCTTTTTCCTTAGACTTCTTTTACTCCTTTCTTTATTCTATGAATTTCAAATCGAGCTTTCTTGGTGATTGGTTCTTCAAATAGGTTGAATGCTCTTCTCTTTATAGTCCTTCTATGTGGTCGAATGTCCTTATTGAGGTTGACTTGTCTTCTTTGAGGCCAACTTAGTGAAGGAGGCATAAATGACACTTTTGACAAACAAACAAACAAAAAAACTTTCTTGATATGTAAAGCCCAAGAAGGGTTTATTACATGATGACAAGGACTAGGTCACATGACACAAACCCTAGAAGCCTTCAATGGTGCCTATGACCTAAAAATAAAATAATAAAGCATGAAACCCATGCTAATAGATAATTTTCTTTTATAAATAAATTTTGTTTTTCTATCTTTTGACAAATACATTACATCATGACTCAAATACAATTATAAGACTAACACTAGTTACATTCTTCAACACTCCCTCTTAACTAGGGAGGTATTCATAATCATACATATATATAGGTGCAATGATGAACTCAAAATGATATGTTCTACGAAGAGTCATAGCATACGCAATGCTAAAGATTAGATACTTGACCAAGGTATTTAACAGGATGGACTTGTGAAAATTTGAGAATCCCCGAATCACTACTACAGCAAATTGATATTACTTCTCCTACTTGTTAATTCATGCAAGTTATTTACTATTTTTATTGTAAATATCAAAGTAAATACAACTGCAACCTTCACAACTTTAAATAATATGCAGAAACAAGAATCTGAGCAAGAAAGAAATAACACACACAAGTGATACTGTTGTTTTTGGACCAATGTCCCCGGAACAACCCAATGTGGGAAAACCACTACAGCAACTGAGGGTTTGTATTATTAAGCAATAATTTTTTAATACAATCTTTGGATGCTTTGTTGGCTATCCAATATAAAGAATCTGTCTGACAAAGAGATGAGTGAGATATACCTCACACTATCATTGGCGATCCAGCACTGATCCAGCCATTAAATGGTTAGTCGGAGCCCCTAGCTGCCTCTGTGCAATCACTGCGTTGTTCTGCGTCACAACTTCTGTGGACTTTGTCACTCCTTTGGCTGATCGATTTGCCTCTGGAATTTCGACTTTCTGCCCTCCCGGTCTCACACCCCGGCTTCTAGCTCTGGAACTCGATTCTCCAGCAAATTTTGGATCTCCTCTCAAGCTCTGCGTTGCCTCTTCTGGATCTCTCTCTGCCTTCTCTACGATGTATTCCCGAATTAGGAAACTCTTCAACCGAAAACTATCTCTGCCCCTCACTGCAAGAAACCACCTCAATCACTTCTCTAGCAATTGTTGCGCTACTCTCTTCAGAAATCAATCTGTTGATTTCTTACTCGATGTGTCTTCAAAATACTCATCAAGCCTCTTCTTATAATCCTCTCATTGATAACCAACGGCCCAGATTAGGTTCTAATCAATGGCTCAGATCATTTTGGCTTGATCCTCGTCTTCTTCTAGAAGTTTCAACCCCATTTTAGTTAATAACCTTTAATTATTTTAATTTCCTAAGTTTAGACTTGGCATCCATTAAAAACAATTAATTATTTTAATAAAACTATCTCCGGGTCGAATTTCCCAAAACGATTTATGGGTATTCTGGAATACATGTGTCCTAGACTCCCTACAAATTTTGAGGCTTAGAGCACATCCAATGCTACCAAAAATCAACACTCCCTCTTAGCAAGGAATGTGCTCTAGTAATGCACCCTACTGAAGCATCACCCTGACTCAGTAACATCTCCCTCTGCACTAGTGATGTCTAACATCACTACCCACCAACTACTGCGCAAATGTTGCATCTATGTTGTTGTTGACCCTGCCACTGCCAACTCTGCATCTACACTGCAACCCTCTCCAATTGTTGTTGCTGCTTCAACAACAACGGAAAAGCATCCAAAATATTGAACCAAAGGTGTTCGGCGTGATGCATTTGCTGCTGGAGTTCTGAATGCTGCTAGTCTCTATGTTGTCACTGAAGTTACTGCGTTGTTGTTGACTCTGCTCTGTGCCAACTGCACTGCTACCAACACTAGCTCTGCGGTGTTCAGACTCCAGCGCTCCTAGCCACTGCAATTGTCACTCCGACACTCCTCTGCATCAACTGACTTGGTCCATCCTACTACTTTTGATATGGGCTCCTGTAGCAAGGTATTGATCCAAGAGGTGGACTCCTCACGGAATTTGCCTATCTGCAGTTCTTTCGAACTACAGTACTAGATCACCCCACCTCTCCCTTGGAGGTATCTGGGCAATCATGGCGAACTCCTCTTCCTCGATCTTTGTGGCTGCAGCATGTGGATCATGTTTCTCATCCTTGTCCTTCTTCTTGAGAGGACATTGTGTAGCGTAGTGACCAAATTCACCACACCGAAAACATTTGATCTTTGAAACATCTTTCTTCTTCTTTCGTTGCTCCTATTTCCCTTAGATGCAAGGACTGCATTCTCTTCCTCCTCCTTGAGCTTCATCCCACTGTTGTTGCTACCATCAAGTTTGCACTTGACTAAGTCTCGCCTCATCTCTTCCTGTTGAAGAGCGGGCCACATTCCTTCCCAATCCGACAATTTCTCTCTGCCCAGGATACTCTGGACAAACACTTGCCATTCTTCTGAAACTGAATTCAGGGCCAACCTCACCATCTCTGTAGGCTAAGGTGTTGATCCTACAGCTGCCAACTGATCTCAAACTTCTTGAAGCTTTGATAGGAACGGATCAATGCGTTCCCCTTTCTCCATCCTAGCTGATCTCAGCTTCTCCTCCAAGTACATCTTTCACTGCTCGGAAGATCCTTGATAAAGCGTAGCCAAGGCATCCCACATCTCTTTGGTTGTCCCTTTGCCAGCAATGGGACATACAATGTGATCCCTTACTCCATCGAAGATCAACCGCTTGGCCTTCGCCATCTCCGCCTTGTACCTTTTGAGTGGATCTGCATCACCGAGTACAACTACCACACTATCGACGTACATCTTGAGATCATGCTCATCCAGAAGGCATGAGATCCTAAACTTCTAGATCACATAGTTGAATGCTCTATCCAACCGATCTTGATCTCTCAGCCCATTAGCTGCCATCTCTGCCAACAAAATGTCGAACTGCCTCCTCTCTCCTTTGCGTTGTTGTTGGGCTGGCCTACGCACTCCCTACTGGAGTTAGTAGATCTGCTCCTCTCTACTGTTGTTCAGCAAATGAGAATTCGTACTTCTTGGTTGGAAGTCTTCTGAGGAAGAATTCCCTCAAAATAGTGTCTCCTCTATTCTGACATTTTTCTACCCTAACAACTGCTGCAGAAAATTGCGTCTCACCAGAAATTGCTTCGCGCTGAAGCTTCTGCTGCGCTACTCCCTCTGTCGCTGACAAATATCAATCTAGAAATCTTACCTCTCTGTCGACTCACTGAGAGAGAGATCTTTTGGGAAAATCTTGCCCCTGGCTTGGATTGCGCAATCCGTCTAGGGATTCGATCTGTTGCCTATGCAGCATTTCGACCTCCCTTCTTCTCTTCAACATTGGTTCTTCTGGTCTGCTCCCTTGCTTAACCTGCGCTCTGATACCATGTGAAAATTCAAGAATCCCCGAATCACTACTGCAGCAAACTGATATTACTTCTCCTACTTGTTAATCCATGCAAGTTATTTATTGTGTTTTACTGTAAATATCTAAGTAAATACAAATGCAACCTTCACAACTTTAAATAATATGCAAAAACAAGAATTTGAGCAAGAAATAAATAACACACACAAGTGACACCGTTGTTTTTGGACCAATGTCCTCGGAAAAACCCAATGTGGGAAAATCGGTGCAGCAACTGAGGGTTTGTATTATTAAGCAGTAATTTTTTAATACAATCTTTGGATGTCTTGCTGGCCATCCAATACAAAGAATCTGACTGACAGAGAGATGAGTGAGATATACCTCACACTATCACTATTGATCCAACACTGATCCAGCCACTAGCTGCCTCTTCGCAGTTTCTGCACAATCAATGCGTTGCTCTACGTTAGCTTCTGGGGATAGCGTCACTCCTTTGGCTAGTCGATTTGCCTCTAGAACTTAGACTTTCTGCCCTTCTAGTCTCACACCCCGACTTCTGGCTCTAGAACTCGATTCTCCAGCAAATTTTGGATCTCCTTTCAGGTTCTGCACTGCCTCTGCGTGGCCCTACGCTGCCCAACGTGGCTCTGTGTTGCCTCTTCTGGATCTGTCTCTGCCTTCTCTGCGATGTATCCCGAATCAAGAAACTCTCCAACCGGAAACTATCTCTGCCCCTCATTGCAAGAAATCACCTCAATCACTTCTCCGACAACCGTTGCACTGCTCTCTTCAAAAATCAATCTCTTGATCTCTTACTCGATGTGTCTTCCAAATGCCCATCAAGCCTCTTCTTATAATCCTTTCGTTGAGAACGAACGGCCTAGATTAGATTCTAATCAATGGCTCAGATCATTTTGGCTTGATCCTCGTCTTCTTCTAGAAGTTTCACCCCCAGTTTAATTAATACCCTTTAATTATTTTAATTTCTTAAATTTAGACTTAGGCATCCATAAAAAATAATTAATTATTTTAATAAAACCGTCTCCCAGTGGAATTTCCCAAAACAATTTATGGGTATTCTGGAATGCATGTGTCCTAGCCTCCCTGCAAATTTTGAGGCTTAGAGCACATTTGATGCTACCAGAAATCAATAGGACTAAGGTGTTATCCAAGCTTCTGCCACTATAGGTACCATCAGCTTCAGCTCTAACACCAACCAACAGGGATCTAGGTATTGTATCTAAGGTCAGAGCTCCACAAGGCCAACGATATCCTCCCTCTTCGGGACTGGACATCATCACAGGCCGACTAGATGTCCTCCCAAGCATAATACAGGCATGCAGCCTAAGATGCTTCATCTCTCCTATTAACTAAATTAGATATATCCACCCTCTTCGGGATCTGGACATCATCACATGCCGACCAGATGTCCTCCTAAGCATAATACAGGCATGCAGCCTAAGATGCTTCATCTCTCCTATTAACTAAATTAGATATATCCACCAGTCCAAGCATGTTTCTAAATATTCGAACTTCTTATGGAGAGATCTTGCACAATCACAACCCCAATTAGTAGCAAACTTTCAATATATATATATATATATATATATGTTAACCCAAATCTTTGGGGTCCTCAATCTTTCTGATGTTGCTTAGTTCATCACATAATCCAAACATATCTTCACATAAGCTTCCTTCTTTATCCAACAGCACCAAACTCAACCTCGGCACTTCTTCAAAACATCTGAATCTTGCTCATAGCTTTATCAATCACGAAAAACCATTGTAGTGCCTTAGTTATTCTCCAATCTCAAAACATCCTCAAGGTCTTCACATCATGTTATCAACTATGGAGGAGACTCCCTTTCCTTCATCCAAGCTCCCTCTCAACTTAGGGAGATCAACAACTTTATTCTTTCAGCTATACAGGGTCTTTCTTTTTGCATCATCATATTATTGAAGAACTTTGATTTTCCAAAACTTCATTCCTTTATATGGCAACAAGGTCATCTTTCAATCATTAATGTAAACTTTAATGTCATTGAGGTTCTTGCAGCTCCCTCTTTCTATCATGCTCATCATCATCATAAAGTCATCATCAAGTATGAGGGAGGCAAACATATTGAAGACTATGTACCTACAGCTCTTATCAACAAATATAACCAAGTACAAATATATAAGGGCACAAATTCAACTATATCAAAATAGGGTTAGCATTTCATCACAATGGGAGCATCTAATACTTTGAACAAGTAAACAAAATTTAGATATGCAAAACCTAAACCTGGTGAGGTTTATAATAAACAAGGGTTACATCCCGTAGCCTTCTTGCAACAATTTTAGCTAGGGTTTTGTCATGAACTAGATTTCATCATCAAAACTAAATTGTAGATATCGGCAATCAAGTTATCATAGCGAAAGCATTTTACATCTAGGGTTTCATTATCATACCCTAGAATCTTATATTGATTTCTACTAGGGTTTTGTCATGAACCTTAGAAACAAACATCAAAACTTTAAAGTTAGATATACAGTGGTTCAAGCTAAGGTTTCAATCAAACGGAAGCATATACACCTAGGATTTCATTCCTAGGGTCTTATATTGACTATTGCAAGGGTTTTAACATAAACCCTAATTCACCAAACCCTACAAATCTAGGGTTTCATCAACAGCAAACCCTAAAAGGCTAGGGTTTCATAACATCAACAAATCTTAAACATCATAGGATTTCATCATATGTTCTAGACCCTATCAGCAAACCCTAAGTAAGCTAGGGTTTCATCATAGCATCAATAAATCCAAAATATCAAAAAGTTAGGGTTTTTATAAAGAACCCTAAAGGCTTAGGGTTTTACCAAAATGAACAAACACCAAGAGATAGTATGATAAGGGTAGATTCAATCTAGAGATTAATCACCCTAACAATATAGAATCAAACATTAGACATGAAAGAGTTAGTAATATAAAGCAAATTTTAAATGCAGAATGATCATACATTTTTATATGAAGAAGATCTGCAACAGAACTTGTAGCCTAAAACATACCTTAAGTTTTTCTCTAACAAACCTTGTAGAGTTTCCTTTGCAACAAGCTTATTTTCATGATACAAGTCTTTTCTTTTTATGTCTCCCTCCGAATCTAGCCACAATCCTTATGCAAACTTTCCTACCAAGGAAAATACAAGGATTATAAGTATGCAGTATAAGCAAAGCTAGATGTATAGAGGAAATCAATCATAAAGGAAATAAAGAACAGGATACTTATCTTTTGTAAAACAATGGGGAAGCTCCCTCTTAGCATCAATCCTTTGTTTGTGAGGGACTTCCTTAGAAACAACTCAAGAATGTTCTTATCAAAACATTTTAGACCTATGAATACTAGATATTAGGCTAATCCTAGAGTCCAATCATAAAAGAAATCCTAAAATAAAAGTCTATACTATATGAGGATATGTAAGGGATAGCATCCCTAGAGACTCAATAATATAGATTTTTGACTTCGGAGTCTTTAATTTTTTTCTTCTTCGGTAGAGCTTCATCAGCAACTGTTGCATGTTCTCTTTCTCTCTTCTTGCTCCTTGGATTTTCAGGATTTGGATTTTCATGACATTGGCTCTTGTAGTGTCCCAACTTATGACAATTAAAACATTCATTTTTAGATATGTCAATCTTCTTCTTTGATCCTTTAAACTTCTTGTGTCTTCCCTTTTTCTTGTAGTGAGCAGAATATGCATTGGATGTGTTGTTCTCTTCATCTTTCTTCTTATCACTTGTTAATGAGATGCGAGTTTAGATTTCTCCCCATGTATATGACTCGAAGGGCAACTGGAAAATATCCTGCATTTTGATATAATCAACAAATCTGGAAGGTAAAGCAGCCATGTATACTTGTTTCCAAAGCAGATTTTTGGAATCTTTTACTTCATATATCCGCTGCATCCAGTCTCTATGAAAATCATCATATTGGGACATTTTATGGCATTTGAGATTCATCAAAATAACCTCATGTTTATTTGCTATCTCAATTTCACAACCACACCAATGTTCTAAAATCATAGATGTTAAGGCACCAATCATATTATTTGTTACAGTGCCATCATGGTTATGAATTACATCTCCCTTTTCATCTTTCAGGACTTCAGCTTCCATAGTCTCAATCAACTTAGGAGATGATTCTGCTTCCCACCATCTGAGAAGAGTACCTGTAAAACACTGGATGATTGTTTTGCAAGCATCTATTTCTGATTTTCCCCTTAAACACATGAGTTTATATTCAGTATACATTATGTCAATCATTTGGCGGATCTGGCCAACACTCATGTTATCTATGTTCCATTCTCTGTGGGAGTCAGGGAAGAAAGTATGTGCTTCAGGCATTTTTCCTTTTCCCTCGATATCAGGAGCAGAGTACCTGTTATATCTATGCTCGAGGGGCTGTCTATGCTCAAGGGGCTCATAGATTGGGAGGATTTGAGTTTCTGGTTCCTCAAATAAAGAAGCAATAGTTATCTTTTCAGACTCTTCTTCTCTGGTTTCTTTAGGAAACAACAGAGGGAATTTTTCTACATTCCTCATTGAATGTTCAATTTTTATATTTCTTTTGACCAGAAATGAATTTGGAACTGGCTTTTCTATTTTTGCAACCTGTATCTTGTCAAATTTCTCTGTTAAGCCAGTGAGGAGTGTTTTAGTTGTATCAACTAAATGTTCTTCTATCTCCTCAATTTTATTTAATGACTCTTTAATATATGAGCGAGTCATACTAGAATCAAACTGAATACTATTCAGACAAGAATTTACATTATTAAAAGAAGACTGTACAATATCCACCTGTTTCTTCACTTCTTCAGCTTTTGCTACATTCATTTCTAGACCTTTCAAAGCAGTATTAGTCCAATTTATTTGTTCACTAGCCTTTTGGATCCTACCATCAATCCCTAAGGCATTATCATCTTTCTGGACTAAAGGAATGGCTTTAGCAGCATTTGATTTTTCTCCTAAGACTATTCCTTTGTATGGAGGAAAAGTAGTCGGAGTTTCAACTGTAGACCCATCAAGTGCAGTCCACCCATGCTTATCAGGAAGATTGCTACTAGAAGCACCAGTTAAAACATTTATGGGAGCAACTTTATCTTTCCATGAATAAAAAGATATCCATTCACTATTATTCTCCATATAATGTTTCCAATCTGTAGCCATTCTTCGTTTCTGCTCAGAGGTATATTCATGATCAAACTCATCTGCTTGAGGATTAGTGAATAAATCCCAGTTCAACATTTCTTTCATCCATTTTGCACTGATCTGAGATTTAGGACACCCATCCATGAGTGCAAAGAATTTATGCATCTCCATAATTGCGGGTTTCTTACAGTCTGGAGGGATCTGTTTGAATCTGCACTGTGGAATTAGTTCTGACTGTTCTATTTTCCCCAACCCATACCTAGGCTTTGCAGGTCTCATGAGACAAATCATTTGAGTTAACCTGGGGTCTTCCTCTTCTATTGAGTGGATCATAAGAACATGATCATTATCAGCTTCAGGCTCATGAGGGAAAGGTATGTCAGAACATTTGGGGTTTGGGCATGAACTAACAGAGGTGGATGGTGGAGCAGTGCCTGTTCGGGGATTGTGATGCAGATGAATATTTTGTTCTGCTAAACTGAGAAGATTGATGATATTTGTACACTCGGGACATCTTACTTCTAAAGATGAAAAATTTACAAGCTGGGCTAGTTCAAAAAGCTGTAAATGACGACAAGAAGAATATGAAGATGATGAACAAGCAGTATCTACAGTGGAGGGATCTCTGTAATATCTGGACATTTTACAGGCAGCATCTATTCCTTTTCGATCAATGGTTGATCTTCGAGGAAAAGATATGACTGCGCTAGAAGCATTTTCTGTAATATTGGCAGAAGTAATGTTCATGGGGAGCTGAGGCCTGGAATGATTAACAACCCAATGTTTTGGAAACTCTAAAGTTTCCCATTTTATCAGCTGATGCTCAACTTTTTGATTTTTTGGGTCTGTTTTGACTACAACACTTGACTTGGAGTTCCGACTGGGGGTATGACGGATTGCTGGCCACAAAGTGTTGGTATGTCGGAAGCAGGCTTTGGTCTGAATGGCAATATTATTTCTTTTCTTTTTCATGTCAAATCCAGTAGTATGGATTTGCAACTGTAGAATATCCTTGATAGTTTCATCAAATGTATAGACAGAAAAGTTTGGATAACAATCAAAGTATACTGGGCCATCAGACAGAGGAGCAACAATTCCACCAATGATGGAATCTGTATATTTATTGTGCGTCAGATCTCTAACTGTAGCAAGCACAAATGTGTTCAGTCCCTTATGAACCAAAGGATTAATGCCGACTCTAATACATCCAAGATGTAGATAATTTGTTTTCAATCTTTTGGCTTCTGCTTGTAGAGATTGAGGATTAAGCAATGGGATAGTCTGGATACTATCTGAATTTTCTTCAACTTGACTAACTGACTCTTTAATACTGATCCTAGAAGCAGCAATTAGATGAAATGGGGCTAAGTCGCTATAGACTTCAGAGGGTGTAATGTCTGGGAGAGCCCATCTAGCAGAAGGCTGACTCTCTTCGTATGTCTTTTCTACAGAATTCAAAGTTTTGTTTGAGTTGTTTTCAAACATTTCTTTAAGCATATTGTCTTCTGGAAGAGAATCTTCTTCAAGCTCTCGGAATGAGACAGACTTTCTGAATGAATCCATTCTTCGAAACAAAGATAGATTTGAGTACCAACCTTTAGAACCAGACGTCACTAGCTCTGATACCAATTTTCAGCAGGGGCTTCTGTACAGGGGCTTCTGTCACAAGCTTGCTCTTTCTCTGTGTCTGTCAGTTCTTTCTGATAGCCAACTCCTGGTGAACCAGTGGTGAACCTACTGAGATCTTTCACGCTCTGACGACCTTTACAACGGCTTCCTCGCCTTACACGGTCTTGGCGTCCCTTCGATCCTTTGGCAAACTTCTTGTGAACTTCGGATGAAAGCACAGAGAGAACTACTATCACAGCGGACTTTTATAAATGCTCAGAGATACTCAAATAAGATAATGGCATACTCATTTTATTTCAGAATGGAGAAAATTTTACAGAATGCTCACAGAGCTTTTACAGAGATTGATTCTATACAGAAACAGACTAGTCTTGCTTTTACCGGACTTTTCATAGCTTAATCATAAGCAAGTTACTATCGGAAGCTTCTGGCAAGATATAGGCTCTGTATTGGAATCAGACTTCGCACCCAAAACTTGACTCTTCTAATGGTTCGGCCACTTTAGGTTCTTACCAGTGCCGAGCACACTGATACGCAGGCTTCTCGAACCAACTAAGGACTTTGAGTGATTACTCGTGATGCAAGCAGATCAGACTGAATATCCGCAGATGCAGAGCAGGACAACACTCGACTCAAACACACACACACAATTGCCTAAGACTCGATGATCCACAAATGAGCCTTACCCTTCTTTATATAGCATGCGAAGGGGGGGACAAATATTACTGTTGTTCAGACCGAAAAGACTTCAAGAATCATTTCTTTTCCAGTCTTTTATCAAAGCGACGTCCGCACAAATATTCGGGCCAGGCCGAATAATTGCTTTCGGGTAACGCATGTGATATTGTCTGTAAAGCAGATTCTTGTACCTAAAGCAGGTAAAGCAGACTCATGACTAGCTACACAGTGGATACTTTTGTACAAAAAGCCCACGAGAAAAGACTAGGAGAGAATAATTACAATGTGGAGGCTTTTGAACAGTAAAGCCCACGGGAACACTGATCACAATTAAGCCCTTGTGACTGGTACTTATTCAAAATAAAGTAAAGTCAGGGAATCTTTCCCTTTTATAAAGCAAGTCATCACATGCCTTGGTGTATATTCTCCGGACTATCATCGGCTTTCCCAGTATGATCTGATGCTGAACTTTGGTTAGCACGCACCATTCCAAGTGATCTACCATATATTCTTGGAGAGAAAGAGCAAGCTTGTGACAGAAGCCCCTGTACAGAAGCCCCTGCTGAAAATTGGTATCAGAGCCAGTAACGTCTGGTTCTAAAGGTTGGTACTCAAATCTATCTTTGTTTCGAAGAATGGATTCATTCAGAAAGTCTGTCTCATTCCGAGAGCTTGAAGAAGATTCTCTTCCAGAAGACAATATGCTTAAAGAAATGTTTGAAAACAACTCAAACAAAACTTTAAATTCTGTAGAAAAGACATACGAAGAGAGTCAGCCTTCTGCTAGATGGGCTCTCCCAGACATTACACCCTCTGAAGTCTATAGCGACTTAGCCCCATTTCATCTAATTGCTGCTTCTAGGATCAGTATTAAAGAGTCAGTTAGTCAAGTTGAAGAAAATTCAGATAGTATCCAGACTATCCTGTTGCTTAATCCTCAATCTCTACAAGCAGAAGCCAAAAGATTGAAAACAAATTATCTACATCTTGGATGTATTAGAGTCGGCATTAATCCTTTGGTTCATAAGGGACTGAACACATTTGTGCTTGCTACAGTTAGAGATCTAACGCACAATAAATATACAGATTCCATCATTGGTGGAATTGTTGCTCCTCTGTCTGATGGCCCAGTATACTTTGATTGTTATCCAAACTTTTCTGTCTATACATTTGATGAAACTATCAAGGATATTCTACAGTTGCAAATCCATACTACTGGATTTGACATGAAAAAGAAAAGAAATAATATTGCCATTCAGACCAAAGCCTGCTTCCGACATACCAACACTTTGTGGCCAGCAATCCGTCATACCCCCAGTCGGAACTCCAAGTCAAGTGTTGTAGTCAAAACAGACCCAAAAAATCAAAAAGTTGAGCATCAGCTGATAAAATGGGAAACTTTAGAGTTTCCAAAACATTGGGTTGTTAATCATTCCAGGCCTCAGCTCCCCATGAACATTACTTCTGCCAATATTACAGAAAATGCTTCT
>APFE030436097.1:53864-75599 GCA_000404065.3 Pinus taeda | reverse complement strand
AGAGAAATGACAGCTAAAGAATGGGACCCTTTTCACATGACCAATTATTCTCTCCAAGAATATATGGTAGATCACTTGGAATGGTGCGTGCTAACCAAAGTTCAGCATCAGATCATACTGGGAAAGCCGATGATAGTCCGGAGAATATACACCAAGGCATGTGATGACTTGCTTTATAAAAGGGAAAGATTCCCACTTTATCAAAGTTTAAGTCTTTAAACGGAAATATATTTGGTTCTCTCTTAATCCTTATAACTCAACCCTTCGATTGATTTTATTAACCGCGCATATCAACCATACCATGGTTTTCAAACTTTGGTTAAAACCCAAACTTAACCCATAATACATTAATCTTGCTTATTTCTATTATAATTCCCATATAATAGAAATATTTCATAACCACGCTTAAAACTTTACCTTTCCGCCATTCCACAAACCTTTGTACATACATCGATGCTCTCCTTAGCGCGTTAAATCTCCGCCGTCGATCTCGTTTCTCGATCCGACAGTTATCGCATCACCTGATCATCAACAAATCCGGACGATCTCTACCGTTGATCTGCTTCGCCCAATCCAATGGTTGTCGCGTCACCCAATCGCCAACCAGCTTGGCTGATCTCCACCGTTTATCAATCCCACTTGATCCAACGGCTATCGCGCAATCTCGCGTGGAATCGTGCAAGACCGATATCAGGTCGAGAGCACGCGAGAAAAGTGGTTTTCTCTTTCCACCGTGTGCTATGTGTCAGCCGCTAAAGGTAATCGCGTAGAATTTAGAAAGACTACTTACCACCTTTAGGGCGCACGAGAAACTGCTTAGCCCTTGTGAAGACTAACACGTGGTGTTAATCTCCGCCATTCATCTTCTTGACTTTATTTCGTGTGACTTAATCTTATCCATCTATCACACACAACCTCGTCCATTTATCTGATGGATCCAATGGTTCCTGAACATTGTTACGTTCTTTTGGTTCTTAATGTGTAATCGCCAATTCAGCTTTCTGCCTGTGTATTTGTCTTCGTCTCACGATCTTCACTTGTTCTGATCTCGATCTCCGCTCGCGCCTTTATGCTTCCTTCACCTTCGTTGTAACATTAAAGGCTTTCTCCAATACTGTCTGTGTGTAAAACCATAACACTCCTCTTTGCACTTCTTCTTTGATTCTGCACACCTGCAACGTACGTTACGCAGAATTTCTCAAGTTCACACACAACTTATAATTCAAATACACATCACACAAACTCAAAATTGAGTTATCTGTATTAATAAACAAACATTTACACAGGAATTTCTTCCTCGACCTAATTTTTAATATCAGTGGCCTTTCCTTTCCTGCCCGTAGGCCTAAATGACTGACCCCTGACTCACTAACTGACTCTCTACCTTTTTGGCTTACATTTATACAAAAGGTTCTGTTAGCCAATTCTGGTTCAGGTCCTTAATCTACTGAACTAAATCCTGAATATCCTCTAAGTCCACTTTTAACTCCAGTAATCCCCAAGAATCCTCTCTAGTTCCATGAATCATGACACCACTTCCTAGTTTAAGACTTACAATTGATTTCCAACTCTCTCAATCTCCACTAATCACTCATTATCACTCATGTTCTCCTACATTCACGAGCATTTACAAATATCCTCACAATATCTAATTAATTCCTATTCCAATCACTCAAAACATTAATAATTACATACATAGGAATCCAACTTCCTTGAAAACACAAGACCCCCTAAGTTAACTAGAATATAGTGAAATTGCTGAGTTGAATGCTCCTACATCACTTTGTTGCCCTTTCTATGCCACCATGCATTGCTTTAGGCCTTAAGGCTCCTCCTCTAGATGCTCTACAACTTACGGACCTACTATAGCAAAGGATACAGCCTCCTTTAGACAGAAAACACTTCTATTTGGGTTGCGGCCTAATCCAAGAGTCTGCAGCTAGGTTAGAGGGTCATTCCTATGCCTTCTACACATTCAAATTGCCCTCCAATACACCTCCGCATTACCCCAATACTTGCGGCCCATAATAGAACCAGATAACACTTCAAAACATGCACAAAACACATCCAAATTTACCTTTGTTACTGTGGCCTAGCCTACAAGGGAGACATACCAAACACTGCCCACAAATCTGCCCTTAAACAGCTTCCTAGTTGCCTCAAAGTTGCAGCCTTCTGCACAGAGGAATCAGCACCAAAATGCAGAGAGAACCCTTCTCAAAACTCGGTTGTGGTCTCCTTTATCTTGCCTCAGATCCGCATTTCAAACGCAAAGGTAATTTGTGATGGAAGATGCCCTTTTGGATGTGTAAATATGCCTCACACTTGACCTATATTTATAGTTTTCCATGGGGCTCCAACGAACAACCCTAAAAGCACTGCCAACCTGTCAAACAGCCTACTAACATTAGGCCGACTTGAACAAACCCACTTCCAACATTCAAAATTTAATATCTCTTCAACAACAACTCGAAATTGGATGATTCTTGATGCATTGGATTCATCTCGTCGCCTACTATCATCCTCAATCCTCAAATGTCACAATCTCGTCATGGTTTTGGCCCAAACATCGATGGGTGCAAAACCCCAAGCTTGGGTTTCAAGCCCACAAGGCCACTTGTGGAGCTCCTTCCTCCAAACCCTCGATCCTCAAGGCTTAGAGTACCTCCCAAGCTACAAAATCCAAAAGTCAACCTTAGAAACAAGTGTTCAAGCAACTTAATTGGTTTTTGGGTCTTTTGCCTAAAATGGCACCAAATCTTAGAGTTGAAGGCAAGTTGGACGGTGCCATCAATTTCAGATCTTGGAATACCAAAATACTCCTTATTTTGGAAGAGAATGAACTTCAGGATCATCTGGAGAAACCCATTCCAAAGCCAAAGTGTTAATTTTAGATAACAATGCTATGTTCTATGCTTAAGAGCAATTTTACTTCAATTTTCTTATTAGCCCAATATCAATATCCAGTGTAGCAATCACATCAACATGATAGTAAAATGCATATAGAACATAAACAATAACAATAGAAGACAAGCCAAGACAAGAGGACACAAGATATGGCACCAGCCAAGGACAAACCCCAATGTGGGGAAACCCTCGATCAATTCTTCTTATAATTCTTCAAAAGTTCTGCACACAGAGAGAGTACAATATACAATTTTCACTTGCCCAATCAAAGTGAAATCTAACGAGTCAAATAGCAGTAATAGAAAGCCCTAACCAAAAAGTCAACGCTGGTCAACAGTGGAGATATTGACCTCCAAAACAGCTTGGTCAAACTTGGTCAACTCAACCTTCAACAGTTAGTCAAATCAGCCCAAAAACAGTCTGAAAAAGTCTAGTCAAACCTGGTCAACGAAATTCAATGTTGCAACAAACCCATCTGCAGTCAATGTTGGTCAAACAGTGGCCAATGGGAAGGTTAAGAATTTGACCTTCCCCAGGGGCTTCGTAAGAATATCAGCGACCTGATCACCAGTCCCAATGTGTTGGAGCCTTATTGCTCCATGTTGTACCATATCCCGGATAAAGTGGTACCTAATATCAATATGGTTGGAGCAGTCATGAAACAAGGGATACTCAGAAAGACTAATCCCACTCTGGTTGTCGCAATGGATCACGGTGGTATCCAGCACATGTCCAAACAGCTCACTAAAGAGCTTCCTCAACCAAACAACTTCACAGGAAGCCATACTAGCAGCAATGTATTCAGCCTCAGCGGTGCTCAAGGCAACCGACTTTTGCTTCCTGCTCATCCATGATATCGAAGTAGAACCTAGAGAGAAGCAACATCCAAATGTGCTTTTACGATCCACCACACTACCAATCCAGTCTGCATCAGAGTAACCATGGAGCCTCACATTCCCGACAGTGTATGTCAGTGCATAAGTGATTATGCCCCAAAGATATCTCAAGAGATTCTTGGCAGCAATCCAATGCATGTGATGAGGCTCGACCATAAACTGACTCAATGTATTCACTGCAAAACATATGTCCAGACAGGAGTCCACCAAGAACAACAGGGCCCCCACGAGTTGATGATACTCAGAAGGATTTCCCAAATCAGGCCCAGCAACACTTCCGCATAACTTCTTAAGTTAAGTTCCATCGGAGTAGTCAAGGACATGCAATCCACCATCCCAAATCTTTCAAGTAGCTTCACAATATATTTTCCTTAAGAAAGGAAAATCTCACTTGGCTTTTGCTAGACCTCCAACCGTAAGAAGTAATGCATCATTCCTAGGTCCTTCATGTCAAATTCGGAAGCCAACTCTCTCTTACATTGATGAATAAGAGGGTCTGCACCTGTCAGAAAGAGATCGTCCACATAGAGTACCAAGATGAGAGGTATATCATTCTCAACCTTAAAGTAAAGGTTCGAATCAGCTTCACTTCTTGTAAACCCCAGCTTTCATTAGATAGCTATCGATCCTCTCATACCAAGCCCAGGGTGCTTGCTTCAACCCATAGAGGGCTTTCTTCAACCTGCATACATGTGTCTAATGATCTTGAACTTCGAACCCCTCAGGTTGTTCTACATAGAATTCCTCCTTAAGTGCACCATGCAAGAAGGCAATCTTGACATCCATCTGGTGTAGATTCCATCCTTGCGAGGTAGCAAGGGCAATGATTGAATGGATGGTGGTCTAGCGGGCAACTGGTGCAAATATCTCATCATAATCTAGAGCTTCCTTTTGAGAGAAGCCTCGAGCAATAAATATGGCCTTGAACTTTTCAGCACTTCCATCAGCTGCTATGCTTGATCTTGTAGAGCCATTTCAAGGTGACAATGGATTTGTCCTTGGATCTAGGGACCACATCTCAGACATCATTCTTCATAATCGACTCATACTCTTCGTTCATTGCATCCTTCCAAACTTGGTGCTTTGTAGCTACTTCGAATGTGCAAGGCTCGGATTGAACAATGGTGCTCATTGCAGTTAAGTACCTTTGGTACCTATTCGGCTTCTTGCTTTCACGAAATGTACCCCTAGGTGCAACATGTCTCTCGGCATCTTCGAGAGTCTCCCTAAGCCATGAGGGTCTCCTTTTTCAGGAGGGGGGCTCATGAGGGGGTGGACCAATGGGATCCATTGGTCCTTTAGCATCAGGCATTGGCTCATCCTGCGGTTCTCCCTGCTTTCCTAAATCTGCTTCTTTGTCCTCCCTTAGAAGAGGAAGGTTGCTAATCTTCCCAAGGGCAGCATCCTCATCGAAGGTGACATCATGACTTATCTCCAATTCTCTTTGGCCAGACACATAGATTCTATATGCCTTAGAAGTTTCATTGTAACCCACAAATGTTCCTTTCTTCCCAGAAGCATCCAATTTGCTTCTCTTTTCTTTCGGCACATGAAAATATACGGGACTACCAAAAATTCTAAAGTGAGAAACATTAGGTTTCTTACTGGTGAAAACTTCTTCGGGAGTTTTGGAGTCCAATGCTTGATGAGGGCATCGATTTTGAACGTAAACAGCAATGGTGGCAGCTTCTCCCTATAGGAACTTTGGAAGTCCTTGATCATGAAGCATGGCACGAGTGGCTTCTATAATGGAACTATTCTTCCTTTCAGCAACACCATTTTGCTCAGGAGTATATGCAGTAGTAGTCTCCCTCTTAATGCCAGCTTCCCTGCAATAGTCATTGAATTCATTTGACTCATACTCAGTTCCATTATCAGTCCTCAATATCATGATCTTCTTAATTGTTTAATTTTCCATTAAGGCTTTGAAGGCACGAAACCATGAGAATATTTCATCCTTCTTCTTCAAGAAACATATCCAAGTTTTGCGAGAGAAGTCATCCACAAAGACAGCATAATATAAGTGTCCTCCTAATGATGTCACGGGCAACATACCAGATAGATCAGAATGAACCAATTGCAAAATGTTTGTGGTCCTGCTATCACTTGAGGGGAATGGTCCCCTTGTATGTTTTCCCTCGACACATCCCTAACATACACCTTCATGCTCTATTTTGAATACGGGCATACCTATAACCATCTTCCTTGCATCGGGTAGAGCCTTATAATGAAGATAAGCAAACCTCCAGTGCCATAGTTCGGATTGAAGAGATGTGTCGCAAGACATAGCTCCCAGTGGACTTCCTCCAACTTGATATAAACTGTCAACCCTGAATCCAAGAGTAAATGCTTCTTTGAAATTTCTTTTCCACACACGTACTTTTCCATCGATGAATGCCACCTTGAATCCTTTGTCTTCCATTGCCGAGATAGACACTAGATTCTTCTTTAGATCAGGTACATATAGTACTTCTTGAAGATGAATGGTGTTACCTTTATTCAATTGAAGGGTAACATTCCAAACTCCCTTCATGGGATAGGTGGCATTGTCTCCAAGGATAATTTCCAAATTTGTATCCTTCTCTATCAGATTTGAAAGAGCTTCCTTATACCCAGTGGAGTGCCTTGAGGCACCACTATCAATCAACCGATTTCCGGAGGAGATGCACTGGAGGGGGTAGATATAAGATAAAATTCTTTTTGCTTGTTATCAACAACATTAGATTCATCATACCTGGTGTTTCTTGATTTCTTGGGAGAGCGACCATTTCCTTGATGAGGAGCAAGAGCATTCCTTTTTCCTCAATTGTTGAATCTGCCATTCCTTTGATTGTTGTTGCCCCTGAAATTGTTGTTGTTGTGGTTGTCATCATCATGAGGTGTATCCCTTCTATTAGGACACTCCCTAGCATAGTGGCCAAACTTGTTGCAAATGAAGCATCTTCCCTTCCATTTTTGAAACTCGACCTTCCTTGACATTGATTCTTTGAACCTGCATTGTTCTTCATTTTAGCATGAGCAGAGAATGCAGAAGGATCATTCCTATTTGAAGGTATATCTAGTTCCACCATCCTTGTTTCTTCTTAAGAACATCTAGTCAGCAATTCTTCAAAACCTTGAATCCTATCATTGTTAAGAATAGTGGTGTTGAACACATGCCATTCACGAGGGAGACCTCCAAGGGCAATGAGAGTAAGCTGCCTATTAGCAATAGCTTCTCCAATCAAAAGAAGACCATTTTTTATCTTAGTAATCCTCATGAAGTAGGATTGAATGTCTTCATTTCTTCCCTTCTTTATATCCTTCAGCTTGTTCTTGAGGAAAAGAACTTGGTTTGCATTGCTAGATTTGAACATGCCAACCAACCTGTCATATATCTCCTTTGATGTGTTCAAATCGGAGATGTAAGCAACTAAATGCTTATGAATAGAATCCCTGATGATCTTCTTGGCTTTGACTTCACCTTTCTTGTACTTTGTCTTAGCAGCAACCGGTGCATTTGAAGGAGGTTCTGAAATCTTTCTCTGCACATAATCCATAACATCTTGCTCTTCTAAAGTTAAATCAAGAGACATCTTCCATGCATGATAATCGGACTTATCATGAAGGTTATCATCAGAATTGAAGTAGGATGTGGAGGCCATTGAATCTTGCCCTTGATGAGTGATTGCTCCTCTTAGTGATTGCTCTTCTCAATCTTGCTTGGGATTTGTCTTCACCTTAGCTCTGAAACCATGTTAATTTTAGATAACAATGGTATGTTCTATGCTTAAGAGCAATTTTACTTCAATTTTCTTATTAGCCCAATATCAATATCCAATTTAGCAGTCACATCAACGTGATAGTAAAATGCATATAGAACATAAACAATAACAATAGAAGACAAGCCAAGACAAGAGGACACAAGATATGGCATCAGCCAGGGACAAACCCCAATGTGGGGAAACCCTTGATCAATTCTTCTTATAATTCTTCAAAAGTTCAATAGAGAGAGTACAATATACAATTTTCACTTGCCCAATCAAAGTGAAATCTGACCAGTTAAATAGCAGTAATAGAAAGCCCTAACAAAAAAGTCAATGTTGGTCAACAGGGCAAATATTGACCTCGAAAACTTCTCAGTGAAACTTGGTCAACTCGGCCTTCAACAGCTAGTCAAATCAGCCCAAAAACAGTGCGGAAAAGTCCAGTCAAATCTGATCAACAAAAGTCAATGCTGCAGCAAACCATTCTGCAATCAATGTTGGTCAAACAGTGGCCAAACAGCCTCGATTTCTATGCCTAGAAATGTAGCCTACCCAAACAAAGATTCCCTACACAAGACCGCAATCAAAACAGGTCAACGCAAGTCAAAACAGCCCTCTTGCAATTTCGGTCAACGCAGGGACAGAAAACCCTTCTCTTCTTTGCACACGTGGAGAGCTGCCTCTAAAATTCGTACCCAATCAATGAAGGAGAGAGAGATATGTGAGTGAGTGAAGTGTCTAAACGAGGAGGCACCTTGTATTTATATGCAAACGTTGAGGATGAATAGACGTGGTTGTTGTGCTTCTGAGCCTACATTAGTTTGCTGGCCGACCTTGACAATTTGTCCATAAACAAAATAAATTCATAATTCCATTTGTACATGTCAGAATGGGATGATCTTTAGATCAATCCTACACCTCTCGGAGAGAGGAATCCAATAAAAATATCAGCTACCTCATATGAGTTGTCCACGGTGAAGTTTGACCCTAGTTGTGAAATTTAACACAAAGGGAGCTGAAGAGAAAGCCAAATATGAGAAGAATGAAGCTAAGGCCAAAAGAATCTTGGTGGATTCCAAAAAAGATCACTTGATTCCTCGTGTAGTTGGATTAAAGACTGCCAAGGCAATATATGATGCTCTGGTGAAATTGTATGCAAACAACAATACCAACGGGAAGTTATCCTTGAAAAATCATCTTCGTAATATCATAATGATTAAATCAAATTATGTTATCTCATATCTTATGAATATCTCACAAGTCAGAGACGAGCTTGTAGTCATTGGAGACACCATTGAAGATCCAGAGCTCGTTTCAATTATTCTCAATGGATTTCCTCCTTCATGGGAGCCATTTATTCAAGGAATTTGTGCATGATCAAAACTACCCACATTTGATGAGCTATGGACTGATTGTGTTCAAGAAGAGTCAAGATTATCATCCAGAAATAACTCACAAACTCCACAGAATGAAGAAACATAAGCCCTTGCAGCTCATACTATAAGAAGAAAGGGAAAACGGAACTTCGGAAAATTTGTCAAAAAGGACTGTGGAAAATTTAGTAAGAAGAATTTAGGTAGAAGACCTATTCACTCTCAAGATAAAAAGAAGGAGGACATGTCAAAAGTGAAGTGTTTCACTTGTCAAAGTTTTGAACACTATGCATCCAATTGCCCTGAAAGAAAAAGGAAGGAAATGGAGTAGGCATCAACAGCCAACGCTGAAAACGATGATGATGAGCAGCCACTTGAGAAGAATTCAAAAGAATTTTTCCTTTAGAACTGTCAAGAAATTGACAAATTCCTTTAATTCTCAACCGTTTCTTTTTTTTAATAAAGATAGGTATTTTTTCTCTCCCTTGATTATTATTATTTTATTTAGTCAGTGTCTTGTCTTTTCATTTTTTGCATGGCCTTGATATTTCTGCCTCACTTCCATTATAAATTTCTTTTCGATGACCCTCTAAATGAGGTTCACAAATAGTCAGATCTATTGAAAAGACTGCAATTACATAGGTGGCAGCATCAAAAAGTATAAGGCAAGGTTGTGACAAGAGGGTTCACTCAATAAGAGGGAGTGGACTATGAGAAAATTTTGCTCCCATCACAGATGATCATATTCTTAAGAATGTTTGGAAGAAAGTTGTACAGATTAACATTTAGGATTAAGTCCAACAATAGAAAGAGTTTCCAAGAAACCGATAGTCAGACAAGTGGATGGAGCATCCTTCCAAGATGTCATGGGTTTGAGATTATCATATTAGATACCTAGAGACGGAAGTTCTCTAAGAGCAGGGTGCCTTTCCAGAGGAGACCATAGCTGAAGGACTTGCTTACATGACAGAGGGAGCAACTACAACAAAAGGACTTGCTTGCATGACAGAGGGAGCAGCTACAGCAAAAGGACTTGTTTGCGCAACAGAGGGAGCAGCAATAGAAGGAGAATTTGCTTCCGTGATAGCCAAGACTACAACAGGAAGACCTGCTTCAATGTCAAAGGGGTTTGGCCTCAAAGCTTGAAATGAAGGATTCTGGCAGATACACTATTTCTTGGGATTGGAGATTCAAATTTGATGAATCCCATGATGTACAGGCAGATGATTGGATTCGTGATGTACCTAGTTAACACCAGGCCAGATATTCGCTTTGCAGTGAACACCCTGAACTAGTTTATGGTTGAGTTGAAGCATGTACAGCAAAGCATGTGTTACCTGTGTTGTACAATTGGATGTGCATTGTGGTTTGAGATATGTCTCATCAGGGGAAGTGAGGCTTTGCAGGAGTATCACAAGTCATGAAGCAATGAGCCTTCAGAAGCCAGAAGGACATGGTCAGGTCACTTCATCCGAGACATGAAGAACAGTAGAGCTCCAGTACATATCCACAAATAAGTAAATTGTGGACAAAGACGAGCTTAGTATGATGTTGAATGTCTCCCTCATTGGAAGGGAATGATGAGGTCTTTGCAGAATTGGGTTGACCATCTTCTGAAGCCATAAAGAACTTTAGTTGGGTCATAAAGGACTTTGACCAAGAGGAGATGAATACATTCACCTTTGACGCTAGAAGGGCTTGGCTAGGTCATAAAGGACTTCGACCAGAAAGGTGAATGGCCCAAGGTAATTACAGGGGAAATTATAGGATACATTCATCTCTGAAGCAAGAAGGACCTGGCTAGGTCAACCAGAGGTGAATGTCCCAAGGAAATTATAGGATTGGACAGATCTTCTCCTTAGAAGCCATAAGGTCTTGGCTATGTCGACCAAAGGAGATAGACGTAATTCACCGTTAAAGCCAAAAGGACTTGGCTAGGTCATAAAGGACTTTGACCAAAAAGGTGAATAGTCCAAAGGCAAATTCTCTCCCAATAAGGTAGAAAAATTTGGATGCTTAGGCTAGGTCATGATCAGAGGAGATTGATACATTTGCCTAAGTAGCCATAAAGGACTTTGGCCAACCCTAGATATATGAGGAGTTACATTGCCCACTCCGGGATGGAGTTATCTATAGACATGCATCAATATGACAAGCTCATGAACTTTTCTCAAGGAAGGAGAAATTTCAGCAAGGAAAAATTGTTGCAAAGAATACCTCCCTCGCTAAGAGGGAGTGTTGATTTTTGTGTAGCATCGGGAGGTATTCCCGTATGCCAAAAGGGCCCCCAAGTCGGCCAAGGAAAATTATGAAAATGAAAAATCAAATTATGTATTTTGCAGCTTCATGTAGGCCCCAAATGTTCAAGTCGGCCCCACCATGAGTGGGTGCGACTTTGGTCAAAAGGGCACCAATTTGGCTAATATAAATACACATAAGACTCCACTTTGACCAATTTGGAACACACACCTCTTCTATTTCAGATCCACATGTGCGAAGTCAAGAGAAGGAATTCTAAAGTTTGACCAAAGCATAGAAGACTGCATTTGACTGAGTTTGACCTACTCTGTTTGACCGAGAATTTGACTGAGTTTGATCGCTAAAAAGAGGCAAATTTGACCGCAGATTTGGGCCACAGTCAACCACATTTGACTGCAGGACCGAGCTGACCTCAAGCCGAAATTTCAAACTGTTGATCAGCACTAATTTCTCTGATTTTTGGAGGTTTGACCAGCATTGACTAGTTGTTATTTGACCAGGTTTGACTGATATCTTGGACTTGGATTTCTGGCACAGATTTCTAGAATATTCTTGGAATTGTAAATATTGTTGAAGAACAAATTTTTCCTAGAAGAAAAGTTGCTAGGTTTTTCCCAAGATTGGGTTTTCCGAGAGTAAAATTTGTTGTCTCTATTGTGTTTGGCTGTCTCTTTATGATCCTACTGTTTTCATTGCATTCATGTTGAGATTTTCTGTGTGTAATTGCTTAATGATATATGTGACATTACATAACTTGATTGGAAATCATTGGAAGTAATTATCAGATCAGAAAATCAGTTTCTATTGTGCATTATTGTAAAAACCTCAACAGTTTTCAGTTGTCCACTACTTGTGTAATTGCAGATTTGATTTCAGCGATCTATTTCTTCAAGGTTTTGTAATTTACAACACTTATGTCTTGCTGATCTAACATAAGTTAAGAATGAAATTGTAAGTGATTAACATTAATATTGAAGAAGATAGGGCAGATTACCTGCCATAGTTACAGCTGTCATGAAGTGAATTTTAGATCTGTTTTACGCATGATAAGTTTGCCCTAGAGAGCTGAAACTCATTGGCACACTTTAGTAACTTTTCTCTTTAATTGCCTAATGAATTGGGCTATTAAGAGGTGAAATGTCGCCTGTTGTTCCTACAGTTTTGTCTATATTTCATAACAGCCCAAAATTCACAGGATTGAGATCTGAGAAACATCTAGGAAATAGGTGAGGGCTGAAATTCACAAGGTTGAGATCTGAGAAACCTCTAGGAAATAGGTGAAATTTCTGAATTGTTCAATACTTAAGCAAACAAAACAGTTTTATATCCTCTCCAATAGGTAAGTCTTATCAAGTGGTTTACCTTATTTTATTTTATAGTTTATTTTTTGTTTCTAAAAAATGTTATACATTATTGTATTGTACTCTTTAGTTTTATTAAACTAATTTTTGATAATTCCTGGACATTAATAAAAATTATCTTATGTGCCAGTCTCGGCAATTAAAAGTCGTGAATAAAGGAAAATTATTCGTTTTAGCCGAAGGATCCAGGGTTACCAATGAGGCTGATGGATTATAATCTGTCTACCAGGTCCCATTCTTGCTGTGCTCTACTTTTCCCAAACAGCATGGGTAAAAATAATGAGGCAAGGTACAAGTCCCGTGCAATTTTGGCAGAATAGTTATACTTGGTCCCTGGGACCTGATGCGAAGGAAATGAATGTCATGTGGTGCAGCTCCCGACCATGAGACATAGACTTTGAGATCTATGCATGGCTCGAAATTTGCCTTCTTTCAGGCCATTAAGAGGAGAGCGAACAGAGTGCTTGTATTTTTTTTCTTTTAAATTGAAATTCGTCTCTTTCAGGGACTGCAATGGTATGAGCTTTCTCACGCAGTATTGCATTTCCTTGGTGAGCTAGTTAGTGCTCTTAATCCGAATTACAAATACAATGAATGCAATTGTTATGATGAGATTGGATATGCCTTAGAAAATAATATTACTGACCTGCTTCTGCAGCGTAGTTTGGTGCGAAGGGATCGCCATCGGTGTGAAGGCATTTCAAGGAGGAAATGACTGTGAATGGCATGAAAGAAACACCGATAAGCCATTGCAGACCGATCTGCTGCTCTTTGCCATATTGTTTAGATAGATTGTTACACAGGATCCTCAACACCTTCTCTTCCATGTCTCCTTCTGCCTTGCCCACCTTCTCTTCCATGTCTCCTTCTGCCTTTGCCCGCTACTCTGCTGGCACTGTTTTCCTCGAACCTTCAGATTTTTTTTCCCACACTCTAATTTTGAAGATTCACACAACGTAGACCCTTATATTTTCGGCGATGTTAAATGTCCTTATATATTAAAAATGATTTTAAAGTTATTGTTAAATTAAACATTAAATTGGTAATTGGTGTATATGATTCTTTTATTTGTAAAATAGTTTGAATTAATATTTAATCGCCAATCATATAAGTTGTTTTGGGATTAATAACGTCTTTATAGACCAATGCATATAAGTTGTTTTGGGATTAATAACGCCTTTATAGACCAATGCAAAAATCAACTAGATCAAAGTTTAATCATGTTTGAAGATGATATTACTTCTCCCGATCATTTAGTATAAATAAGATATGGGTTATAAGTTATGAGACATAAGTATTTTGGATTAAATAACCAAAAATGATTACCACAAATAGAAAAAGATTTCGTCGAAGAAATTTCATGAATAAATCAGTAATAATATTTTGGTAAGCGGTAATAACTAAAATGGTATTTATTGGGTGAATTGGCATTAATTTTCAATTTTAAAATCAATGGGGAATCGGGGACCATATACATATATATATGGTATATCTTTGATAGCAAAATCCCTCTAGAATGTTATCACTAGGGAAGGGCTCTAGAAAAGAGTCTAGTTGGATAAAGATATGTTTAGAATGAATTTGAAGGGGTCGAAAGAATATCTATAGGTTTCTAACTAATGAAAGGCATTTACATTGGTTTTTCCTGTAACGAGATCTTGCCTAACCTACCAGGTTCACAATGGTGCACTTGGTCGTATTGGGGTCAATATTATTTCGAGTTGTAATAGGGATATAATATTTGCGCAAATAAATGACACTACACTTGCAAGAAATTCTCAAGGTAACTTTGGATATAGTATATTTGCCAACATATATATTTATTTGGAAACAAAGCTAGCTCAGTGATAATCCTCTTAGCTATGAAGGTGAACAAGTTCATGAATTGTGGAATAACCTCATTAAAGAGTTAAACAAAGCACATATCATATTGGGGAATAATAAGGATGAAATGATTTGGATGATGAATGGCTTTGGTGGACACTACCCTACTAAAATGGGACATCAAATCTTGTGTGATAGAGGAACAAACAAGGTTAAATCATGGTGGAAGAAAAATTGGGAAGTTAAAGCTTAATCAAAGTCAAATTTGTTTTATGTGGGATAATCTTCAATAGAGAAATTGACATGATCCAGGTATGTGCATGTTATGTAGGGCCAATGAAGAAACAATGGTTCATTTATTTTTACATTGTGAATATTCTAAGTGGGTTTGATTGGATATAGAGAAAGCAGTAGATTTGTTTAATATTTGATCAAAAGGGAACTTGGTGGAAAGACTTTTACAATGGTTTAGACTACCATCCCTGAAACTATTAAGTGTAGTTCCTTTACATTATGAATATTCTAAGTGGGTTTGGTCAAATATAGAGAAAACACTAAAATTGGCCAATCTGTAGTTAAAAGAGAACTTGGTGGAATGCCTTTTACAATGGTTTAGACTACCAATCTCAAAACCACTAAGGGTTGTCCCTTTTCTTTCACTCTCAAGGATTTGGCTTGTTAAACCTCCAATACCATATTTGATTTATTTATTCTTCAACAATAACTTTATACCCATAAATAATTTACTCGATAAAATATGAAATTTATTGCAAAATAAATTCACTAGTATTTTAACTTTCAAAAATTGTATATGTTGTGGAAAGAAAATAGGAAAATCAATCACACAGTAGTAGAAAATTATGCCCAAAACAATCTTCCTTCACTTTATATTTCTCGAGAAAATTAGGACCTAAACCCACAAAGAATACGTAGAAAAAAGTATAGCTTCTTAAACGCTAGAAATTAGCCTCAAGGAATTCAACCACTAGAAATCAGCCCTCCTAGAAGATTTCAGGCCTTGGAGAATTTAGCCTTCCTCACTAACAATTCAGCCCCTCTTTCTCCTCTCATACAACCTCTACGCACTTGAAAAATATTAGCCCTTGGATATCTCAACCTCCCTCCAAAACTCGCCCTCGTCTTTAGCAATTCAACCTCTCTCTCCTAGACTCAACCTCGCTGAAATTTGCTTGCTAGAATCCTTTTCCCTTCTCTTCAATCTTGGAGTCTCACATTCCTTGATAAAATCATTCTCTCAACAATAACAATGTGTCTTCATCCTCTCCCATAGGTTCTCTTTATAATATCTCCATGGCCCAAATTCCTAATCTCAAAAATGGCATATATCTATGATTAAATCCCAACCTTCTTAGAATAATGGTGGAGATTAGATCTAATTCACTTAAATAAATCAATACTTAGATAAACATTAGTCTAGAGCCAACATTAATTAAATAATTAGTCAATGTACTTTTTCCAAGTCAAAAACTTAGGAAGGAGATCATATTAATTGCTTCTCTTGAACAACCACCTAAAGAGGACTTCTTCTCATATATGCTAGACACAAGCCTATGCAGAATGCCTCTTGAAGCTACAAAATCAACATGGCTTACCTAAAACTCTCTACTCTTTGAAGAATTTTTATGCATGTCTTATCAGACTTCAATTCAAGTTTTGGGTTTATTTCCATTTTATAAATACCAATAATGCAAAAAGTTACAAGAGTATTGAAGGAGCTCCAAGTGGATAAGTTGGGGGCTTAGTGTTACTTTGATAGTTTATGCCCGGGATTAGATTTAAATTTTGGCTTGGGATTTATTCTTTACCCATCATATGCTCACTGTTTTCTTTTTAAAGCAAATGTAGATCATGGTACCAACAACTTAGTAGAATTCAAAGCATTTAACTATCTCATGAAAATATCTCTAAACAATAACATATTAAATGTTCAGGTATTTAGGGACCCCTGTTTGGTCAACAATTGGATGGTTGGTAGGATTCAATTTAAAGAAAACTTCTTATTGTCCTTTTGATTGCACCTAAAGGTTATCATAAGGCTCTTTCAAGAGATTTCATTCTCGCATGTGTATAGAGACCAAAATCAAATTAGAAGTCATCTTTGAAAGGAGGTATTAGCACTCCATATGCAACAAGCTTCTTTGTTACAACATGTTGATGATAGCGTTATTGATAACCATACCTTTCACTTCTAATATTTTTAAGTTGTCCATGTACAGTAGACTTTCATGGTATAATAGCTCTAGATGCTAAGTGTTTTATAATCAACAATCTTAAACTTAAACGTAATACACCCTACCTTGTCATTCATTTAGAGGTTGTTCTTCAACCTGTTGAGTTTAAGTCTATGATTTAGGTACTTATTATATAAATTAGCTAACATGGAGAGAGAGTATTCATGTCATAGTGTCAAACATTAACAAAATTCACTCAAGGTTGAAGAGAATGTGTACCATATATGCTACCTCTTAGTTGAATTGTTGAGGGATAACATAAGAGGATGCCCTTCAAAATATTAACACCATTAATAATTTTGGAATAACTAAATTTAAAAAACTAAGGTGTTATAGTGAGATTGGGATTAAGAAAAAGTTGATTTAATATGGGGGAAATATTAGCCCTAAGTTAAAAGATCAAAAATACCTCGTCGTTATTTCTAGCTTCAAGAAGAAAGTAAGTATTCCAAAATAAGAACAAGCTTCACAAGCTTCATAATAAAGCAAGAAGATAGGCAAGTCCTAAAACACTTTCGGATGAAAGAATATGTAAATTTTGTAAGCCTTACAAAGTAGAGGATCAAAAGCATTCTCTCTCACCATGCATAACCTACATGAACATTAAATCTTATTTTAAAGCATTTGTCACACCACTAATGTTCATAATGTGTTAACTCATGATACCAAATGAGATTGATGACATTATTTCCAAGTTATTTGGTTATAGAAACAACATCATATTGCACATTAATTCACTTTTGTTTCATAAATTTTGATAAACCAAATGTTGGTTTTAAGGGAAGTATCCTCATCATTACATATAGTGGGAATTTTTGGTGTATAGGTAACCTAATTGTGAGCTTTGTTTGTGCTTGTTGAAACTAGGACGGCATCCCACTTTTTATGTATAAAATGTGTGTGCATGTTCACTATTTAAAATAATAGTTAAACTATCTTTTATGGAGCAGGCGATAAGAGCTACAAAGGCAAGGTTCACAAGGATGTGAAAGAAACAATGTAACATGACTCATGGGAATGATTGCACTAAATTTGATATGAAAGAGAATACATTTTAGTTCAAATCCAAAACCATGGAACTATTTTTAAGTGAATGATAAATGTCTATTTTTGGAAGACCAAGTCCATGAAACGAGGCATACCCAAATAGTTGACCTTTAGCACAACTAGTGAGGACAACTAATATCTCGAAGCTTGGAAGTATATTAGCTAGGGAAAGCACTAATTTGATCCAATTTAATCATGGGCATGGATGCAATATTGTCCTAGTCAACTTTGATCATCAAATTAGTCAAGTGTATTCATCCTTTGAGCTATAAGATCATGTCAATGTAGGCAATTGATTCATTGCTAAGTTGGTGTATTGAATCAGGCAATGTTTCTCATGCATGTTAGAGTGGTGATAAGACATTCACTTAGGTTGTGTAAAATACTATCGTGATGCATGCTTGGCTCTAGTTATGTTGTTTGGTTGCACTATAAACTAAATAATATCTAGCATGTTATTACACCGTAATTTCCTAGGTTGAGGAAGAAAACTACAAAGGTAACCACAAACCACTTGTAAAGCTAGGATCTAGCCCTTCCAGCTCCAAAGAGGGCTCTCCCTATCTAATTTATATTTCTGTTTTTAAGATCTTAGGCTAGCTATTAAAATTTGAGGCGGGCTTTTCAAAAGTTTGGTTGAAAGATGCTGGACAAGTCCATTGGGCATGGAGTCGTAAAATTTTGAGTAATCAATTACAAAAATCACATAGTAATTGTAATAGGGCAGGGTAGGAAAACTCTTGTATCTTATAGAGTGTCTATGGTGTGAATAGGATGAATATGATTAAAGTTCAATTAAATATAGAGCGTACACAAATGAACTCTATATTTAATATCAAAAAGAAAACATTGATATTGTTAACAAGCCAAAGCATAGTACACTTAAGCAAATTCGACTGTAATCTTCTTGCAACAATAAAGAGGGAAAAACATATGGAAACTAAGAAAAGAAACAATTTTACATAAGAAAACACATCAACAATTGCTTAACACGGGAATCCCGGAACAAACTTTCTTTGTATTTTTGTAAATTGATTACTTCAAGTATAATCCACGACTTACATTAATGTAAAGCTCCTTTCTTCATACATAATCCAACCCTTACTAAGTCTTATTACAAAATATTTATAGACTTATTAAACTAACTTAGGATTCCCAAAAAAGGACTTGATTACAAAATAATATCTAACAAAATTACATATATTTCTAAAACGGAACTAGAGAATAGGAGTTATGGACAAATTCGGTTGTTTGTTGAAAATTTGAAGGAAATCTGTTATTGACTATGGCTAATTTCCAACTCCTTTTGTTTGCCTTGTTTCCAAAATTGTAAAAAATTATACTTGTGCTTATTCGACCAATTATAGTAATTGGTTCCACCGCTCTTCACCTGGGATATAAAAATTCACCATGTTTCTAAACCTTTCATCTACCTCAATGTAAGTCTGAAAAGTTGGTTATTCAAAAACAAATGATGAATTTCATGTTGAATTTTTAAATCAAACTGCAGGCCCTTCAGAAAAACTTCTCCACTGATATCTCCCTTTGCCTTTGCAAACTTAGATGCATCTACAACTATGTTCCATAACTATTCCTAGTAATTTTCTAATGGAGCCAATTTGCAATTAGAATTTTTGAGTTGGAAGTCCTTTCTCCTGCAACAAAGCAAACTTCTTGTTAAATCTTCTGACCTATAGTTCCAATTCCTTGCACTTATTCTCCAACTACACCATCATATTCTTCCTAGTCAAAACTCTTTTGACTTCCATCACTATCTTTGTCCTGTCCTGAATGTTCAGCTCCTCAAGCTCATCTATGCTTTTGGAATTCAGCATTCTTATAATTTTATGTGCTTCTTCTAGCCTAAGCTCAATATCAACTTTGGTTTTTTCCATTCATGCTTTAAATCTCTGGACCAATTCCTCTTGTTCAAAAATATTTTGAATTGATGGCCACAATTCAGTGACATTTGCATTGATATTGTGCCAAACGCTACGTTTGGCTTCTACCAACATCTGAATAATGATAGACTGATATTCATAATTCTGAATCTATTGAATCAATTTGAAATTCTTTTTGCAATTCTACAAAGTATGCATTGTCTGCCTTAATCTTGTCTTCTATCATCTTGCTGAGTGTTGTTGTCAATTTCTCCACTTCTTTATTTGTCAATGATAATTCCCCCAAAGCTTGAGCTAGATTTTATGAGGAATCTGAAACTGATGCTTGTGTTGTTAGTTGGGTTACAACACCTGTTGTTGATTTTCCTGATGCCTCCAATTATTCTTTTTCTTTTAGAAATGCTTCCATGTCTTGTTCCATTTTCTAGATTTAAGCATTCTATTCCACTACTATTGTGAACAATTTTCCTTTCTCCATCTCCAAACTGGTGACTTCCTTAGCCTGAGGGTGTTCTGTAGTTGGAAGTTTGAGTTGTTTCCTAAGAGCTTGAAGATATGCATTCTTGTTCTTGATTATCTCCTTTATTGCCTTGACATCACTAGAATCATATCCTAGTTTAATAACCAAATATTCTAATGTCTTAATCCTAGTGTCTTTGGCCAGAGAAGACATTCTCTCAATCTTCAACTATGAGTGCATATTATTTAAAAAAACCTGCAATTTAGAAGTAGCCATAGTTGAGCTGGTTAGAGTTGAGTATATTATCTCACATGCCTGCTTATGAAAATCGATTTGATCAATTGCATGAACATGTTTAGTATCAACTGAAAATATGGAGCCCTTATAATCTTCAACACCTCTATGGGTTGGCACTTTGGGTTCCAAAAAGGCCATTTGTAACTACCCCTTTTTCAAGTAAAATGTAGACAACAACCTGTGTTGACTGGTGGCAGCTTGTTTCCAGAATTCTGAGTATGTTGAAGCTTTGAGAGCTCCATTCTTCAATTTTATCTCCCTGTACCTTGTAAAAATTCTTTGTGTTGGTGGAACTTGAGAGGTAGAAGAGATAAGAGACTCAATTGTCTCTTCTACATATGGGATAGAGGTGGTAGGAGTGCATGTCAAAGCCAAAGTAGTATGATCCTGTGCATCCCTTTCTTCTGAAGATTCTTCTTGAACAATGATTACCTGAGGATTAGTCTTATGATCATACTTTGTAGTGTTTTGTGGATCATTTTTCCTTCTCTTGAATACAATAAAATATGTACCCTATGTTTATGATTCTGTAGGGGACATGCTTTCCCTTGGCCTCTTGATTTCTTTGTCTTTAGGAATAGGGGTTTGTAAAGAAGATTGACTAACTAACTGTTCTTCTGCTTCTTGTAATGTGTTTTCTACCTATTCCTCTTGGTTAGCATACTGCTCTATCTCTGGCATTGGTGTGTGTGGATATGGAGTACCCTTCTGTTCAACCCTCAGCTTGGAAATTATCCCTAAAGGATCATAAGGCCATGTGAAACTGGGTTTGAATTTCATTTGTTTTAAAGTTGCCTCCACTTCCTTTGTTTCTCCTCTAGTATTCACAATATAATGACCTACCTGTGCTTTTAGTTTAAATTGTGCCTTCTTCTTATTGGATACAAAGTGTAATTCATCTATGTTCAACATCTATCTATCATATTCTAAGGCAAAAATTTTCATTGGCACAAAGAATGGTAATCTATAAGGAGGGAGCTCACACCCATAAATTATGATCTCTGTATAGTTCTGGTATAAATACAAATCTCCAACCTTTAACTACTCTGAGAGGTGCAAAAATTTCTTGATTTTTTGGAAAATTCTTGGTATAACATCACTACATAGTAGACATAATGATCCAGGTGGATATTGGTGGCCACCTGCCAAGTCCACCTGGACCCCCACCATTGTCTTTCTCAGCATTTTCAGTTTCCTTAATTGTGCACAACTTACTATTTTTAGCAGTTTTTCGGGTCCTGAACTTCCGGAGCCGTTTTGAGGCCCTAAACGACATTTTTTGGGGAATCCGGGGGCAACATGGGTCCATGGGATGGATCGATGTTGCCCGTTCCAACAATGATAGTGCTCGAATAGATCTTTCTAATGAGCTATTGTACGCGTCAAACGAAGATCATATGCTAAAGTTACGA
>APFE030436097.1:12294-49096 GCA_000404065.3 Pinus taeda | reverse complement strand
ATGTTTCAGTATTTTCCATTAATGAAATGAAGTATTATTTCCACTACATCTTTGTGTATATGGTTATCTCTGTAATTTGTTGCGTTCCTGTTTAAATCCGGATCACATAAATATGTGTGAAGAAACTTATCTACTAAATATGTATATGTATATTGCTCTGAATTCCTTCTTACCAGAGAAGTCTAATGAATGACTAATAAAGGAGCACCCTGCTCATCCATCTTCTACAATTGAAACTTGAATTTGTGTACCTGGTGAAATAACATTAAATAAACCAAAAATGATTGGTGTTTGAACACACCTTCAGCTTTGAACTTCAAAAATTACTCATGTATGATATATGATAAATACCTACTATAATTGAACAGAAATGAAGGCTTCTAGCCAACTGTAAAAACTAATAAAAATCCTAAAACTACCTCATCAATCCACTGGTATGTAGGATAACCAAGTAAACATACAACCATAGAGATCACTTCTCTTGACATTTCTGGGTAGATAGAAGCAGAATGTGGTGGGTTTGTTCTTGGCAGCTCAACATTTTCAGGTAGAAAGCATTCAAAAATGTGAGCTCGCTAGGGGAAGGTAAGTTTCTTATACAATTCCATCAGTGCATCAGTGGAAAATGGATGCAGGGAGGTCTGAGGTTTTATCTGCAAGGCTTTGCAAATACTCTCAGGAGAAATGGAAAAGAGGACCTCATTATTCTAGGCAACCACTTCTTTTCTGCTTGGGAGGTATCTGAGATGACACCAAGTAGAGAATTCAGGGAAGAAATGAGTTTGGGGAAAGGTAAACTAGGGAAGGAAAGACTCCCAAATGCTCAATTCATCACTCTAGTCTAAGTATTTTTGTTTTTCCCAATTGTGGAGCTCATAGAGGTCAAAGTCGCATTGGCTTTCAACAATTTTGTACTAGGTATCTATCAATGGAGCTTTATCAATATCAGGGACAGGGTGTACCAAGGGATCCTCTTCACGCATTTTTCCTTTGCACTTATGTGAATAAATCTTGAATTATAAAGGAAAAATGGAAGAATAGGGAATTAAACGAAGAAAACCACAGTACAGAGATTTACACGGGAAAATTGAAGAACAAAGCTACTAGGCGACTTGTTTAACTGAAGTTGCAGAGGGAAATGACTCGCAAATCCACGCTGGTAACTTCACAATGGCTTGATCCTGACATGCACAATCCAAACAATGTTGAAAGGGAAAATATGTAGGTGTCTGAGGGATTTTATAACTAGTGGGATAGGTGTTATAACAAAATTGTTACTGTTTCGGGCGTGGAGCATTTATTTGTAATGAATCAGTTGTCGGGAGGAGTTTAATGAATAATGTCCATTTACAAATTGGTGGGTGACTTGAAAGGTAAATTTCGAATGATGTGGATGGTGGGAGGTGAAGTGGGGCTACTTGACTAGTAGAAGGGATGACAAATGGGCGCAAGGGAAATGCGCAGAGGTGACGACGAAGAGGAGAGAGGGAGGCAGTTTTCAAGGGGGGGTGGTAAATGGTAAATGGAAGGGACCCCCAAAAAATGCCCAAGAGCTGACATGTAATCAGGCGGGGTTTTATTGAAACCACTTCCCCCCCTTTCCTCTCCCCCCCCCCCCCCCCCCCCTCCTTCATTAAGTCCCGATTGGTCGAGGGGGGGGGGGGGGGGGGCAAAAACCATCCTCTGTCATTGATCTGAGTGAGAATCATTGTGACTGTTGAAACGTGCGATAACTTTATTGGAACATGACAAAAACATCTTGTCATACCTTTTGCCTGTATTCAACAATAAACTTTAAATAAAATAATTGTGGCAACATTTAAGTTAGCATGCCCATACTTTGGGATCTATTTATTTTTTATTTTTCTCAGATATATTTTTTACTTACTCCATTTTATTTTTTCTTTTTCTTATTTGTTTCTTTTCTATTCTCTATTTTTCTTTCTTTTCTTTTTCTTTTTCTTTTCTATTTTTTCTTACTTTTCTTTCATGAGCTAAACAAATTTAAAATGAAAAATAACTTTTTATAGTATCCTAGTGGGATGAATGACCAATTAATCATACAAAGCTCCTATATTTATAGGACCCTAACATAGCTCACACCAATAGTGTCGTGATGCACATATATCTCATCCCCCTAGGTAGCAATATAACTATTTCATCAAACGATAACAATGTTAGTCCCTATGATGTTTGATTTATTTATTGAAGAATAAAGTTTAAACACATTGTCCAAAAGATGAAAACTTGTGTTGCACTTACTCAAGTGTCACATACTTTTCTTAACAAGAAATTGACCCACTTCAATAATCATGAAGATTTATGTAGCCCTATAACAAGTGTGTCAAGTTGTCTTGTTAATGATTTGATCATAGCATTTAAGTGCACTAAATTCAAGGATGGTGTTCATTGGATGCTAGAGCTATGTTGTAATATGTTGAAGATTTCGAGTATTATAAGATTATTGGAATTCAACATCGAAAACTCATCAGATCCCAATATATAATAGTAAGCTAAGCTTAAAGGCATTAATGCCACACTACTTAATGATGGTGTATGGAATACATCATAGTGGCTTGAGATTATGATGTGAGCCCTTAAGCCTTTCCTCTTGGATACAAGGCCATCCATTATCCCAACATGAGAAGTTGTACATAACACAAATCTTACCATGGTGTTGTTTATGTTTCTTTTAACTTTGCCATGCATTATCATCCACCTGTCAATAAAGCACATTGCTTTGTTGATTTCATGATGCATAAAGGAAAAAGTACCTATAGCTAGAGGAACCAAATATGCAATGTCCATAGGCACTACAACTTGAAATCCAAAGTAGATTTATAATGAGCTACGATGTGTCATGCTCTCCAAATGCCCAAGGTATCATTCACAACTTCGATGTGGTTGTTAGTTTGAGGATGAAAGGTTCTAAACATGTCAAACATTCTAATGAGTATCTACCATGAATACCTTCATAATTTGTAGATGAAATTAGGATCTTAGTCTAAAGAAATAGATGTAAGTAACCCAAAATTGACTCAAATGTGAGTGAGAAAATATTTCCTTATGTTTTGAATTGAGTCACGATTGCTACAAGGCATAAGGATCATAATCCCTAAAAATTTAACAACCACAATTACAGTCGCCTCATTATTTTGTTGCATAGTCAAGAGGTATATCAAAAATCAATCAAGATAGGTTACCATGTGTATAGAGGAACAAGAAAGTATGTGTATAATTGTTAAGCCCTATATAAGGCCCATGTTAACCCTAAAACCCTTATTAAGCCTTAGATATTGAGTGATTACATTTCTATTGTTATATTGTTATGTAGGCTAAAACCCTTCATGGTCCCATTTTATTACAATTATAACCCTTGTCTCCCCCCATCCCCCACACACACTAAGGAGACCTAATATTAGAATAATCAAACTTGTACATTGTATTCATTGTAAATGGAGGTTCACCACTTAAAGAGAACTGTAATTATTGGTTTCTTATCATTTTTAAGGAGCAAGGTTCATAACATTTGGTATCAGAGTTAATGATCCTAAGGTTTTGTTGCTTCAAATAGGTCATTGTGGAATTTCCACCATAATTTTCTTTGGAAGATTTTAGATGATAAAACTTGGAGAATATTGAGGTGAAATCTCAGGAAATATCTGGTTCAAATTTTGGATCTTAGTTCGCTATATTTTCAGAGATATACTCCAAGAAAGTTAGGGTTCTTGAATGCTCTTGAAATTAGGTCAATTCAACATTTTCCCTAACTTTTTTTTTGTGAGGTTTTAGACCATGAAACTTGGACCATAGTGAGGCAAAATTTTAATGAATATCTGATTAAAATATAATATATTGATTCACTATAATTTTAGACATATGCTCTAAGGAATTCTAGGTTCTTGAATTCCCCCGAAATCAGTTTCAAACAAGAATTTCAAGAGACATACATAAGCACCTCAGGTAAAAAATTCATAATTATATTTGAAGAATTGGACACGTGGCATGGTATATAAGTTTTCTTGTGCTAAGATACCAAAAGATCAACAATTTTTGGGAAAGTTACCATAAGTTTCACTTGGTGCATCAAATTATATTCACACCTTTGGAATTGCAAAAAAGGCATATTAGAGTATTACAGACCAAAGTTATAGATCCAGAATGATCCAGACTTATACAGGAACGAAACATAATACAGATACACACATAAACACAGAGATGCAACAAAAATAAAACTTCATTTCATTAATATCAAAGAACTTAAATATGCTTACATACAGAATGGAAATAAACTAGCTCGGGTGATGGTAGCTTATCTTTGAGAAGAGATATGGTAGCTACATGGCTTTGAAATGTGTTATAATTGGGCTGAAGGGCCTTTTTATTATTGAACAATAAAGGGAAACCCTAAACAACAAAAACCCTAACCCCGAGAGATGGAATGTCAAGAGTTTGTGGGCCCCGTTAGAGTTAGTTGGGAAACCAACTTCCTAGGGTTGTAACTTGGTCATATGATCTTTGTTTGGCTTGTACAATACGTCGTTGGAAAGATATCTCCAATTAATACAAGATTTGTGGTGGTGTTGCAGACCTCAAAAAACATCGTTTAGGGGGTCAAAACAACTCCAGAAGTCTAGGACCTGAAAAACTACTGAAAATAATAAATGTTGCTATAATAAAGGAAACTGATGAAACCAACTGGAGGTCTAGGTGGAATACGCAGGTGGCCACCTATATACACATATATTAGTCCTCCCCCTTAGGAAGCAATGATCCCCATTTCATTCAAAGCCTCCATGAGGTGAGGAAATTTCTGTTGAACTTGGTCCCTGGTGAACCACTTGCCTTGGTGAAGGAGTTGGCTTGCTTTGACAACTCAATATAGCTAGATACTCTGATGGCGAGTTATTCTTGATCTATGTGTCCTTGATCTTGTCAGTTGTGGCCTATTCGATGTAGCTTGGGTTAAGTTCTATTGGTGTCAGTTGCTCAGCAACGTTGGATTTTTCCAACAATGGGGGAAAGTATGGTTGCAGTTGGTCCACATTGAATACTAGGTGCAGGCCAAGGAATGGTGGAATGTTGAGCTCAAAGGAATTATCCCCTACAACCTTTTTGATGGTGTACAACCCATATCGGAGCAGGCAAAGCTTGCGATAGGGCCCAACAAGGTGATCCTTTTCAAATGTAACCAAACTTTTTCACCCACTTGGAACTTGTGTGGCACCCGATGTTGATCATGACATTGCTTGTACTTAACATTGGCTTTGTCCAATATGTCATGGACCTACTAGTGGATTTCTAAATGCGCTCAATGAAGTTGTTAGCCTTGTTAGCTTCAACTATACATGAGCTGAATTTTCCTGAGTAGCTACAAATGGTATGGCCACATCAAAGGGACATAGTGGCTAGAATCCCAACCCCACCTGAAAGAGGTTGTGGCCAGTTGGGCTATGGAGAGCTCTGTTGTAGATGTGCTGGACATAACGAAGGCTTTCATCGCATGTGCATGGATGCTTTGAGTTGTACATGCATAGAGTGTGCACGATCATCTTATTGACAACCTCTGTTTGGCCATTAGTTTAGGGGTGGAAGCTCGTGGACTTAGTGAGATTAGTATCCAACATCGAACAAAGGCTTGACCAAAATGAACTCAAGAACCTGCTGTCTCGATCTAAGATAATGGACTGTGGGATTCCAAAGTGTACCCACACTTGTTCAAAGAAGAGCTTAGCAGTGGCTTTTGTTGTGATACTCTTCATGCAGGCTGCTTGAATGGCCATCTTAGAGAATTTGTCAACGACCACAAAAACATAATCGTTGCCATGCTTAGTAGAAGGAAGGCCCAACATGTAATCTATTATCACTCAGAGAAAACCCTGGTTGTTAAAAACTCTAAGGTAACCTCTAACCAATCTTTTGAATTGAAAGCTATCCCTTTCAATTCAAAGGGGAATCCCTTCTATAACGTAGCTAAAACTAACTGGCTATTTGATGAACTAGATGGTTAGATCACATGTAGAGTGAGGGGTTTTGAAAAAAGGAGTTTGGTTGGGAAATAAAGACAATCCATTGGGCGATGGATTCAGGCACATGAAATAACAAAGATCTACAAGATGCTGGTTATATGGTCAATGATTGGCAAAGGCAAGGTAGACAACAATTTCTTAGACATCAATTATCATTGTAGTTGAAAGTTGAAGGAAGGAAACAATCCACTACAGTTAGGCATACAAGATGAATCCAAAAGAAGCTTTAGAGGACAAGGGTAATAAATATCTGAGTGCTATTGAAAAAAAGCAGTGAAGAATTTTGATTCATTTGTCTCTACTCAAATATTGAAGCTGAAACATTAAATGAATTAACAGAGAAAGGAAAAACAATCACATAGAAGAAAAAACAGACAGGAAATTGTTGGCACAAGAATTTTTGCATCAAAGAATAAGTACGTATGATCTTACATCCTCAATTAATAAAAATATGACAAATACAAAGCCCAACAGTGTTCAAAACCCAACCTCTGTTACATTCCATAGCCTTTCTTTCGAAGAAAGTTATAAGCTCTAACAAGTTTCTCCTTCATACTTAATTACAAACTGCTAAAAATAAAAGAGATAAAGTGTATCTCTCAAATATCATGGTTTTTATGGAGCCATGGCTGGAGATAAGGATCAACAAGTCGAATTTGATGAGGTGGCATCCAAGTCAATAGTTGTCCATGAGATTTTTCCTCACGAATTCCTAAAAAACAAGGTTCAGTGATCCCTTTGAAAATCCAAAACCGTGATAGCCATTAGAAAATAGAGAAATGTGTTTTTAAATTGGTTCGTTACAGACAAAAACCTCTTTTGGTTTTGTAAAATTCATTCTCATTTGTTTGGAAAGCGGGCCCTAAATTACTGTGTTGTACAGGAAAAAACTGAGTTTTAACTGACCATTTTTTTACAAAAATGCGTTGCTACTCCCGTTGTCAGCGCATTTTTTACAATAATTCTAACACTCCCATTGTCATCGCTTTAACCCTTCTTATTACAAATTGGTGCTGACACTCCTGTTTTCAGTGCTTTAAGATTGCTTTTTACAAATCGGCACAGACACTAAAACTGTCAGTGCTTTTAAAATCTAACAACTAAAATTGTGATAAAATAATCCATGGAGATGGTTCCCAAGTTCGACTAGGAGTAGGAAGAGGAGTATATAGGCCTTGCTTCTTGATTGTCAGTTTGGAATTGGCGTGCGCAGTGCAAGATATGATGTACTTATTAACATCTAGTAGAAGGTTTGACTAATAAATGTACTTCTGCAACACTGCCACTATTTTCTATACTCTAAAATGTCCAATGACCCGACTGTAGTGCGCCTCCCAAATCATCTTGACACACTTGCTTGAAGGAACATAGAGGTGTCCTAGGTGGCATAACAATGTGCCTTAGATGTGAAATTCTGGAACTTGCTTACCTTCCAAGAGAATTTGGTACGTGTTGTCGAATTCTGGATTGCTCTTGTAAATATGCGGCCACCCTGAAGTCTCGTGTCCATAAGAGTCAATCACAGTGGTCAATGCCATAATCGGTGGTTGGTTGAGGTAGTATGCACCATCATTGGTGTTTCCCTTCTTGTACTTGATTTTTAAATGGAATTGTCGCAGATATGTGGATCATTTATGATGGTGATCGTTCTACAACTTTCCTTCTATTTGTATGAATTGTAGGGGTCAGTGGTCTGTGTGGATGACCATTTCCTTGCCCAGAATGTAATGCTTATGTTGTCGGCAGGCCTGCATAGTGGAATACATCTCTTCGTCATAAGTGGGATACTTCCGGACTGTATCCAAAAGTGTTTCACTGTGATATGCCATTGGATTCCCCTACTGGGTAAGAACCCCACCAATAGCATAGTCAGAGGTGTTTGTCTCAATTTCAAATGATTGTTGCAGGTCTGGTAATGTGAGCACTAGTGTAGAGCAAAAGCACTGCTTCAACTCGACAAATGCCTTTTGTTGGGATTCATACCAAAATAACTTTTCTTTTTCTCTACCCTTGGTGACTTGACTCAAAGGCCAAGTGATATGAGAGAATCCCAACACAAACCTGTGATAGAAATTTGTAAGACCTAGAAAGATGTGGAGCTCTGTTAGAGTGGTTGGGGCTGGCCAATCTTAAATAACTTGTATCTTGGTTGGTTCCACATGCACACCCCGCACATCAATGATGTACCCAAAATATTGAACTTGGGTCATACCAAAAGTGTATTTCTCCAAATTGTCACACAATTTGTGTTGCCGCGAGGTTTGGAGGAATTATCAGATATGGCGTACTTGCTCTTCCCAACTTCGGCTGAAGATTAGGATGTCGTCCAAGTAAACTACCATGAACGAGTTAGTGAACGGCCACAAGATGTTTTCCATCACTCGCATGAAGATTGTGGGGGCGTTCGTCAACCCGAAAGGCATGACCATCCATTCGAAAAGGCCCTCCTTGGATTTGAAGGCGATCTTCGACACATTAGGGGGTTCAATTGGTACCTGGTGATAACCATACTTTAAGTCAATCTTGTTGAAATATTTGACACCCTTGAGCTGGTACAGAAGGTCATCATTCCATGGGATTGGATACCTATTCTAGACAGTGATGTTATATAGCGCTTGATAGTCAATACAGAACCTCCAGGTTTCATCCTTCTTCTATACCAATAGGATCAGGCTCCCACAAGGTGATGAAATTGGCATGATGTGCTCTTTCTACAACAACTCCTGAATTTGCCTCTTGATCTCATCGTTCTCCATAACAGAGCATCTTTAGATTGGTCCATTGGGTAGTGAAACACCTAGGGTCAGATCGATGGAGTGCTTCACTTGAAAGTGTAGGGGTACCCCTGTGGGTGAGGTGAAGATGTCCCTGTACTCCTCCATGGCCTTTTCCATCTGTTGTTGTTGTGAGAAGGAGCCTTGTCTGGAGGCCGTAGAGATGGCCACAATCTTCTTCTTTCCCTGAGGGAGAATCATAAGGAACACAAATTTATCGGTCTGGGAAATGATATTAGTGCATTTCTTCACAAAGATCAAAGAGATGGCGATAGGCAATACTACCTCTGGTATCCTGTATAACTTATTGCCCAAAGTAATAATAATAGTGCGAGGCCTAGACTCATGCACAACATGATGCTTCCACAAGTATGGTTGGCCTAATAATACATCACAAACTTCAAGAGGAGTAACATCACACAGTACCTCATATGTGAAGGGATTGATTTTGTAAGGAAGGCGACACTACTGGCTAACACAAAGATCTCTTCCTTGGTGGAGCCACCTGATGGTGTACGACTGCGGGTGTGGTGTGGTCAGTAAGCCCAACTGCTTCACGATCTCTACTAAAATGAGGTTATTTTTTCTCCCGCTATCAACAATGAACTGAAGTGGAGAACCCTTCACCCACATTTGTGAGTGGAAGAGGCGCTCCCCCTCCTCTGGATCTTCGGGCTCAATCCTTTGGATATTGGTGGTGGCAACGATGGCACTGGGCTCCACATCAATAATTTGCTTCCATTTGTCATTCCCCTTGTTGGGTTCTGACTCAGAGTTGAAACATGCATATGATTCAGAAGCCTTCAACTCGGCCACCAGTGACTGCTTGGCTCTACACTCACTCGTGTTGTGAGTGGGGCTCTTATGGAACTCACACCATTTTCCCATGTCCTTCTTTGTCTTCGTGGTGTTGTTCTTTGCTTGTGGCTTCGATGGGTTGTAATGGTTCACCTTGCCTTACTTTGTCCTTTGTTCTGCGGTTTGGGGGCACCTTTCCCTTGCTTCGGATTCACAGATCCAATTTCTCACTTCTTATGTTTAAATTTCTGCTTGATTTTGACACCGTATTGATAGGCGATGTCGAGAAAGGATATGTCCAGGAAATCCAACTCATCTTGGATGTACTCTTGTAGACAACCGTAGTACTGGAGTATCAAATGCGGCTCATAATCCTTGATACATGACTTCGTGCGAACGGTATAACAAATATTTGTGAACTCTAACACACCTTAGTCCCTTCCCTTCCGCAACATGGTCCACTTTATGTATTTATCTTCATAGCTCCTGATAGGGTAATATTGCTCCTTGATGGCATCTTAGAAAGAATTCCAAGTGGATTCGATTGAAAATAGTAACAGTTCCCTCTCGTCCCTCTTCTCACAGTGGGTTTCCCATCAGTCCTTGACGCGGGGGGTGGCTTTAAGGAGTGAAAAAGTAACCTTTTCCTGATTGGAAAAATCATGAACCGAAAAATATCATTCTAACAGATTTAACCATCTATCTATGATATCTACATCTATCTAGCCTTCAAACATGGGGATGTCAAAGTTTACTTGTACCTTAAAGGGAGTGGCACCTCCTGAGTGGCTGCTGGATGATGATGTGTTGCCTAAGGGTAGTTGTCAAAGGATCTGGGCAAAGTTTTCCATCATCGTGTTCCTTTGCTACTCAAGGGATTCTTCGAGCAATATTTTGAAAGGATCTCATGCTCCCTTGTCTTTCTTTTTTTCCACTAAGGAAGGTTGTTAGGGTTTGTGAGGCTAGTCTTCCAAAGGTTCAACCCGTTTGAGCCTTAACTCCTTATATCCTGACCTTGTTAGGGACATGCAAAGAAAAATATAGAAAGAGAAAACCGCTTTGATACCACTGATCCAGACTTATACAAGAACGCAATACAATACAGATATAAACATAAACATAGAGATGCAGTAAAAATAAAACTTCATTTCATTAATATCAAAGAACTGAAATATACTTACATACAAAATGGAAATAAACTAGCTTGGGCAATGGTAGCTTATCTCTGAGAAGAGATGTAGCGGCTACATACCTCTCAATTGTGTTACAATGAGGCTCAAGGGCCTTTTTATTATTGAAAAGCAAATGGAAACCCTAAACAACCAAAACCATAGCCCCAAGAGATGGAACTCCAAGAGTTTGTGGGCCCCTTTGAGGTTAGTTAGGCGACCAACTTCCTAGGGTTGTAACTTGGTCAGATGATCTCCATTTTGCACGTACGATACCTCGTTGGAAAGATCTCTCTAGGTACTACATGATTTGTGATAGGCACATGCTTATGCAAATGGGTTTGTTGCAGACTTTTAAAAAGCGTCATTTAGGGGGTCAAAACAACTCCGAAAGTTCAAGACCCAAAAAATTGCTAAAAATAGTAAATGCTGCTATAATCAAGGAAACTGATGAAATCGACTGGAGGTCTAGGTGGAATAGGTGGGTGGCCACCAATATCCACCTAGATCACATAAGGATTCAAATATTGTAGATATATCAAGAAAAAATTCATTCATTCAGATATTCTCTAAATTAAGGTACATAATTTACAATTAATTTAGTTGTGATAAGAAGATCCCATTTTTTTGGTCACTTAAAATTATGATAAAGAGGAGTACTATTATTATTTTCCAATATGCCTCCAAAGAAAGCTACTACACCAATTAAATCTTTTGAAGGCTCACTGTTGACTCATGAAGAAAGTGAAGACTTAGAATTAGGTTATCTTAATTAGAGGAGAAAGTTAATGAAATAAATGGTAGTATGTTGAAAAAGGTGGATTTATTAGATTCTCAAGAAATAATTATATGGAAAAAAAGAATAAAATATAAGTAAGAAATTAAAAAATCCACCAGGGAAGAAATAAAAGAAGTACAAAAAATTCTATTAAAAGATCTCCCTAAGATGGATGTGGAGATACAAGGAAACCATGAACACAAGGAGAAGCATGATGTCGAGAATCAATCTCATTGGGGAGTATGTTATCACAATTAGAGAGAACACATATTGAATTGCATAACCATAGTCATGAATTTTCAATCCAAGATCCACATCATCAAGTTTCAAGTTAGCACCAAGGAACTAGTATATTCCAAAATCGATATGAGGAAGCTTAATGGTAATGATCCTGTAACATGGATTTTTCAAATGGAGCAATATTTTAATCTACACCAAGTGGTATCCTTACAAAAAGTAAATATTTCATCCTTGGTTTTAGAACAAGACCAACATGTATGATATCAATAGCTTTGTGAAAGGAAAAAGGATTATATTATCCATTTTAATAGAGGAATTGATAGCACACTATGGCGATATTAAGAGAAATACATTCTTTAGTCATTGGTAAATCTTCGATAAAAAGGTCCAATTATAGAGAACATTCAATAATCCAAAAGTTGAGTCTCAAAGTAAAGAATATTTCAAAGGATGATTTTTAGACCTATTCATGGGAACTTTAAAGGAAAGCATCCAATTTGAGGTTCATCTCTTTGAGCCTAAATCTCCAGAGAATGCTTTTAGTCTAGCAAGAAAAGTTGAAAGTAAAAATATGGCCACTAGAAAATTGGTCACTAATAATTGTCGTGAACAACATGCTCCATCTCCTACACTGACAAGGTTGACTCCTCAACTAATGGATGAAAGAAGATCAAAGGGACTATATTTCAACTATTATAACAAGTACATTAAGGGGCATAAATGTAGCGAGAATAAATTATTCTACATAGACTCCGAAGAGGAAGAAAATCAAGGATTAGAACAATCATAACATTTAAAGCTAGAAGATACCACTCCAACAATACTCTATCATGCATTAGATGGCATCAATACTCCACAAACCCTCAAGATAGAGGATATATCAAAATGAAGAAGGTAACAATGTTAATTGGTTCAGGCTGTACCCATAACTTCATTAATTACAAATTAGCAAAACTTCTCAATTGTTTCATATATCTAACACCAAAGTTTAAAGTAATGATTGTAGATGGAGGCACCATAAATTGTTCAGGGAAGTGACATAATATTAATCTCAATATGGTGAAGTATTTATTGGACAATCCCATGTTTGCAATACAAATGGGTGGTGTTGATGTCTTATTAGGGGCCCAATGGTTACAATCGTTGGAAACATTGAACTTTACCTTACAAGCAAAGGAAATTGAGCTTAAAGGTATCTAAGGGTAACCCTCTAAAGTGATAAGTTTAATGAAATGAAAAAATTACTCAAAAATGGGCACTAGGGTGTAATAACACAACTATGTTCACTATATGTTCAATGCAATATGATCTATGTCAAGGGATCTCCATAAATATGTCAATAATCATCCCAAGGTATTTGGATTAATGCCTAAGGGTCTTCCACCTAATTGAGATCATGACCATTCTATTCGTTTACAATTGGGAAGTGTATGAGAGATAAATGAAGAAGGGAAAGTCATATTACAAGTAGAAATAATCGTTGAAACAAGAATTAAGCAGACCAGTGATCTAACAATTGTGGAGTACATATTCAAACAAAAGAACCTACCAACTATTCGAGGAGCCGTTGAGGGCCTTCAGTGTTCGGCAAGTTTCATTGCCTATTGTAATTGTATTGGAATGGATCGGATAGGCGCCCCAACTCCGCTCTATGGAAGAAGTCAAATCTATTCTAGGCGCCCGGTGGACGTTGTTGGTCTGCCCAAGGCTGGGGTGAAACTCATGTAGTCATCTTGAAGGTTTAGTCACTCAAGCAGACATATATCATCTCTCTCATTCATTGACTGGACTCGCTGGAATAACCAGACCTAATGGATCGAATCACCATAGTGGAACCAGGCAAGACATCCAGAGAAGGTGGTTGGGTTAGTGAGTTAGGCCAACTGAGGGATGAAAGCTGTAAGGGAGTGACATCCTTGCCCCCGGAGGGAACAAGCGGCTTCGCACCTTCAGGTTGAGGAAGTTTTTGATTCCATCCTCGTGACTTCCGGCTAGTGAGATGGAATCCAATGAAGGACTACCCTTAGCTATAGCCGGTGTGGGAGGGGAGAAGAAAGAGAATCGGGGGCCCAACTATCATTCCACCCACCCACCCTGGAAGGACTTTCACTACATAGATTCTTCAAATGCCGGGTAACCGATAGAAACATGTGAAGATTACTTATTCTTGCAGAATCACTAGCAATTAGTCAAGTGTTTAGGTCAATACTTTTTTAAAGCAGAGGGGCATGCTAAGCACTATATAAGCCCCATGTTAACCCTAAAACCCCTTATTGAGCCCTAGATATTGAGTGATTACACTTCTATTGTCATGTTGTTATGTAGGCTATAACCCCTCATGGTTCCATTTTATTATAATTGTAACCCTAGACACACACTAGGAGACCTAGTCTTAGAATCATCAAATATCATCTTGTACATTGTATTCATTGTAAAAGGAGGTTTCCCCCTCAAAGAGGACTATAATTATTGTTTTTTATCATTTTTAAAGCACAAGGTTCATAAGAATAACCATTTCCTCCACTAGTCACTTATGTAATGACACAATAAATGCAACTATTTACCAACATACATCCATTTTAACTCTATATTTACTTAGTGCTAAGAAGTATCAAATCTCTCAAGATGCAAACGTCCTTTTGAGTGCAAAACTCATGGAAAAGTTTGTACCTTGAGAGATTTGATTCCTCTTGGGACTTTGTAGATTCGAATTTAAAATGGATCTATGCTAGTTCTTAATAATATTATTTATTTCTGAATTAAGGCTTATGTGATCCATGTTGCATTAAGAAAACATTTTTTTAGGTAGAAATCACATCAAAGAATTTTTGCCAACATGTTTCGGACCATCCAGTGTGGTTCATCGTCAGGGCCACACTAGATGGTTCTAAACACGTCCGCAAAAATTATTTGATTTGATTTCTACCGAAAAATTTGTTTTCTTAATAATATTTATATTTTCCCATGGGGTGTAGAATAGACGGTGATGGGGTGTATTGTTAATGCACTTTGTAATGTGAAGATCACCGTTCAAAATTTCGTGGGCAAAAATCCATCCATGTTAAGGGTTGGTGTGGCCTAGACCAAGTACATTGCTTAGGGGATTTTGATGACTTAGATACCCATGGGTCATAGTTTCTCAAGCCAAAGGTTAAGCATGCAGTGATCTTAGAACTCACACAACTTAACAAACAAACAATTTTTATTATTATTTATATCTATATAAGTTTCACATATCTATATAACAATATGTTTAGTAATTCAATTCGTTAAGTTTTTATATGTCTATTAATTATAAGTTATAAAATATCATGTTTACAAATATGAATCATTATCATTTAAATTTATTTTAATATGATAGGTATATTGTTGTAACATTTTCTTGGCAAAATGACACAATTAAAGTTTTTGAGCTTTCTTATTGAATGTTCTCATCTACTGGATACTAATTTACAATGTCCTTATCAACATGCTTCTTGACCAAAGGAAAACAATAACATAGGCATATTTATTGAATGTTTTCATCTACTTGGATACTATTTACAATGTCCTTATTAACATGCTTCTTGACCCGAGGAAAACAATAACATATGCATATGTAAGGACAACCAGGGTCATCTTATACATCTCACTTAGTAGTGTTCTAGCATTTTTGGTTAAAGAGACTAGTTGTTCTTTCCCTCCAAGAATTCTGCCAATCCTGGAAAAAAAAATTAGAAAAGTTATCCTTGGTTCTATATGAAGGGTGTGGGATGTATTTGAATTTCCACCGTCTTTTTGAGCTTCACAATTGATCACTATAGCAATTTCGAGGAACCAACTATGATTATCTATAATATGATCTCCCTTCAACGATTATGTCACAAATTGCCATGATCTTTGTAAGTTATCAAATGATAAAGGAAATATCAGCTTCCTGCAAATGCTCAGATTGTACGCATGTCGGATCAATCGGGCCAGTTATCTGGCTTTAAAACACTTGATATAAAGGAATGTTTTAATGTCATGCGACTTCCTGAATTGGCTAGTAGCTTAAAATATCGTGTATATATCATCTATGATGAAAAGATTGGGCATCAATGGTCGGATATCAAGGCCTCTATCTTGCCTAGCTTGTAGGTGGAAGTTGCAAAAGACCGCTTCAATCTAGATCGGTTTGATGATTAATTCTATGTTCATATGCAGGAAAACTATTACAACCATTCTTTATCTCTTTGCGACAAAGTTATGTTTAAGCTTGACCTTCTTATTCATTAGTTCAAAATCGGAAGAAAGAAAATTTTAGTATAATGAGATTGCGTGCTGAGAAGCAATCCAAACTTAACAGGAACCCTTGGTTACACAACATCTGTTTTTTAAGGGAGTTGTCTATAATGCGACTTTTTGGAGATTCCGGTGACGGAATCCGGCGGCAGAAATGAGGTTAAATCTTGATTTTTAGCAGTTAAAATGGATTTTTAACTACATATTTGGATTCAGCGCCCTCGAAAACCCTTGGGAGCCATTGATTGTGCAGAAACTAGCTATCAAACTTGGGATTCCAATGAATTGCTGCCGGATTTTGACGGGAAAAATCCGCCGGAAAGGCTTTCAAAAAGTCGCGTTATAGACTACTGCTTTTTTAAGTAATATTACAAGAAGTTATTGTTTAAAAGAAGTATTGGAATATGCAATGTCATTGAGGTCTTCAATGGCCACCTCGCTATGGGTGAATATGAAAAATGCTCCAGCTACATTACAACCAATCTCGAAGTGCCATTTTTGGGACTAAGCGTCAACGTTCTGGCCAAAAAACTTATAACGCTGCACCAACAATCTACTTAGAGCACTTCCAAGCAACTCAATGACTTCTTCAATTGGTGATTACATATTATGGGAAAGAAATGGCTGAAATCGAGGCTATTGGTTTCATTTAATCGGTGGCCCATCAAATTTGATCAACGGTGCAATTTGATTCAACCAAAATCTCATCAGATATACGACTTAAGTTTAATAGCGGACCCGTCCTCCCTTCCCCATGCTCGACGTTTAATGGAGGTGGGGGGGTTGCCATTTGTCCCAAATCATCTTTTAATTACATGGCAGCTTAGGTAAATAGCGGACCTCCCTTGAATCAAACCGGATAAAACTAGTACTGCTCAGCAGCTCAGGACATTCCGTTTATGAAAACCACTATATAACATCAACATGGGATGTAGGTAAAGTGGCAAGATGGAAGTATCTTTGTTACGGGATATTTCGTTGTCATTATTGTTTTTTTTGTAGGTGCACAATTGTTAGTAGAATTGTTTAAGGCAACTAAATTTTCATTAGTAGTTGGAAATCTATATAAGATGGGACTTGATAAGATACTAGACAGATATATTCCTGAACATGAAAGGTAGATGATTCTAGCAGAAGCTCATGGTGGTGTAACTGGTGGACACTATGCAGGAAAAACTATTGTGCAAAAGATTTTGAGAGCAAGATTGTGGTGGCCTACACTACACAAAGATGCAGAGGAATATTGTAGAGCATGTGATATGTGTCAAAGAACAGGAAAACCTTCAAGAAGATATGAGATGCCATTGGTACCACAAGTTACATTATAGGCCTTTGATAAGTGGTCTATTGATTTTATTGGACCCATCAACCCACCTGGAAAGAGGACTGGTGCGAGGTACATAATTACAAAAACTCATTACTTGACAAGATGGATCAAAGCACAACTAGTAAGGGACTGCAACACAATTTATTTTTCAGTATATATTGTTTAGATTTGGATGTCCAAATTTTTTGATGAGTGACCATGGTTCCCACTTTTTAAATAAAACTATTGAAGCATTGACTGAGGAATTCCAAGTTTATCATCAAAAGAGTACCCCTTATCACGCTCAAGCCAATGGAATAGTATAAGCATTCAATAATATTTTGGAGAATGGATTGACTAAGGTATGCAATGTGAACAAAGATGTCTGGGACCTTAGAATCCCAACAGTTTTATGGACTTATAGGACCACATGTAAAAAGTTTACAGGTAAGACACCCTTCAGATTATTTTATGGGAAATAAGTTGTGATGCCCATGGAGTACATCATCCCTAGCTCGGGGATTACAACTTTTACAGATATGGCAGACCCTGATGTAATGGAGGAAAGAATGTCACAGTTGATTACTTTGGAAGAAGACAAATTTATAGCAGGATTCCATCAATACGTACAAAAGGCAAGAGAAAAGGCTTGTCATGACAGACATATTAAGCATAAGAAGTTCCAAGTAGGAGACCTTGTTCTCCTCTATGACAGTAAGTATATGAAATTTATAGGAAAATTCAAGATGCATTGGTTGGACCCATATATTATCAAGCATATTACTGATGGAGGCATAGTTCAATTAACAAAGTTAAATGGATAATTGATCTGAGGAAGGGTAAATGGTAGCAGGTTGAAGCTATACAGGAAAAGAAGGTGAGGCTCTGTAGTTGAGTGCGAAGAGGCATGAGTCTACAGCTGAGTGCACAAACGACTTGTAGCTTAATGCGCGGGTCAAGAATTGTTTGTTGTACAAAGAATCATTATATTAGCAATAGTTCTTGTGGACATAGCCCCACATTGGGGTGAACCATGGTAATTTGGTGTCTTTATGTGTATATTTGCTTATTATCTGTTGTAGCATAGCAGTTTATTACAGTTGTACTTTATTTAAGCACAATGATGATTTATGACTTTATATGATATGTTTAAGTGGTTAAATGAATGCGGCGAAGTGATGTATGAATGTTAAGTGTAAGAAAACATAATAATACTACATCTCTGCATCCCTCAAGGCTACAGGAAACCTAGTTCTACATCCTCCCATAGTCACTTTAGGTGAGACTGCGATCTGCTTGTAGATCGTTGCCGAAAGGGCCAATGATTGAGGCCTTTGTTTGTGTGCAGTATAGATCAAACTTGGGTCAACCCAAATCATAACCAACACTTCTGAAAATTTAAAACATTTGTAATTGGCTACATTCTTATTATTCCCGTTTCCCATCATTCAACATTGCTAATCACTTTGCATTGAAACACGATAATAGAAAATAACTACCACTGAAAATTATTTGGGGTTTAAGACTCCATAAGTCACAATGATTGACTTTGGAGAAAACTACTATTAATATTGGAGAGAAACATAGACAAGGTATAATGTTTACTACAATAGCTCGAGTTAAATATTTGAATGGTCTATTATTTCAACTGCCATTTTCATATGATCGATATGAGAAAATGACAAAACTAATAGGTGTGACAATAAGAACAATAGAAGAAAATAGTTTCAAATTGATGACAATGAAGATTGTTTGTAATTTAATATATTCTTATTATTCACAATTTCTATCATTCAACATTGTTACATTGTCACTTTGCACTCAAGATTTTTATTTCATCATTCAAGTTACTAACAATCTCTCTCATCTCAACAAATTGAGGTAACTAAGCAAATTTAAAATTAAATTGACCAAATTAATCTTACACTTATTTAGCATATTTGAAATGATCAAAATAATGAGATGTTCAACAAATTTTGTATGACCGCACATGACTAAAACTAGGCTAGATCCATCTTAACCCTGAATCTATCAAGCATAGAGAGAGATCAAATCTCTCAAAGTACAAACCTTTGTTCAAGTTTTGCACTAAAAAAAGGATTACACATCGAGAGATTTGATCCCTCTCAACACTTGATATATCCAAAGTTAAGATGAATCTACCTTGGTATTTATGATAATCAACAACATAATATGATTATATGTATTATTATAAATAAATAAACAAATAATGGACTGGATTCGTTTATCATAGTGGCCTCAAATAAGGGTATCAATGGTTTGGAGAGCTATTTTGCATACCTTGCCTTTCATTAGAGAAGGTTAGCATGGAGAATAAATGATGGCACTTCGGCTCGTATTGGCATGGACCCATGGACAGGGGGGGGAATATGTATCAATTACCACCGGGCCTCATCCTATTTCTCAAGCAGAGGCATATCAATGTAATTGCACATATAGCTGATTTGGAGAACAACTCCATCTTCGAACAACCTTGGGTATCTACTCCACACTCAGGCATCCTCGAACACTGGCAGCAGACTTGGGAGGGGTACATCAATGCCCTGAAAGAAGCCCATGTGCACATCAAAGAAGGACCCGATGAACTTATCTGGACCCCAACTGATCATAGTAAGTACTCCTCGAAAACTAGCTACCCCAACCTTCTCAAAGCATGCAGACCACTTGTACTTCTTGATTGGTGGGGTGAGATTTGGAAGTTTAATGCCATCGAGAACACAACTCTTCATGTGGAACGTGCTTAGGGACAAAACACCAACTGGAGCTAACCTTATGCAGCGATATCACTATGGTCCACATTGGTGTGTTCTCTGTAAACAGGCTGAGGAGACAAATGACCACCTGTTTCTCCACTGCCTGATGTGTGCACAACTATGAATACAAGTATTAAACCTACTCTCCAACCCTGGTTGCTGGCAGGGACAAATGATCCTTGAAGCGTGGGACAACTGGACGACCGTGAACAATGGTTCTAAATTCCTATGCCTCCCTCTCCTCATCTGTTGGTCAATCTCACTGACTAGGAATGAAATCATATTCAAAGGAACAGAGGCACAATGGCCACATGCAGTAGTGAAAATTGTTGCAGCCTACCATGAGATTCCTGATGAACCTCACCCTCCTACTAACTGCACTTGCACCACCAAGATGATTGATCACACCAAACCATGGGCATGTTTTGATGGAATCGCCCAAGCACAGGGGTGTGGGGGTGGGGGGGATTATTCTACACCTATCTGAGTATCACCACTACAAAATCCAATTGGGATTGGGAGAGGGAACCAACAATTATGCATAATTGATCACTCTAAGACACCTATTGCATTTTGCACTGACACATTCTTGCATTAATCTACAGGTCTTTGGAGACTCCAAAATCATCATAGATTGGTTCAATAACATCAATAATTGTCATGCACATTCACTTAGAAACATCTTGGATGAAATTATGGAATTCAAGACACAATTTAACTCTGTCACCTGTCAACATATTTACAGGGAATGTAACGAGGATGTTGACAAATTATCCAAGGAGGCCACGACACACCCCAGAGACCTGTGGATGATACAAGAACAATTTGGTGCAGATGAATATCAATACTATCATGAGCCCTACACTGATAGGGCATATCCTAGGGCGAACATGCCCTAATTTTTGGTTTATCTTCGTTGATACACAATATTACTTTACGTATATATTTATGCTCTTTTTTTGCTTACTAGATACTCCGAGTACACCCTGGGTAGTGAATATGTACAACTCTTTTGGGAATAGCTTCAGCCATAACTTATATTTTTTTGAACACTACTTGAATGGCTACCACCAAGAGTTATGCATATGCCAACGACATCTACTATATGTAATTTTTCAAAATTAATAGAAAGTTACGATTTTTCTTTGGGAAAATAAATACATAAATATATCATAAAATTTCAATTAAAAAAAAAAACCACCTACTTATATTTTTGTAGGTTCCTATAAAATGATTATACAATTTTGATAAAAAATTGATATTTCTAGCATTTTTTTTTATTTTTATATTATCTTTATCATATAACTTTGAGTGGAACCAATTTATTTAAAAAGTATTTTATTATAACTTCAAACTCATTCAAAATACATTTTAAGAATATATTTTTATATTAATTATTTACCCTAAAAAATAGTTTTCTCTGTTTTATAAATTTGTTTTCTATGTTTTGTAAAAATACATTTATTGAATATATATATTTTTATATTAATTATTTATATAATAAAAATGTAGTTTCCTTTGTAGTTTTTTTATAATATATTTTTCAAATTAAATTAGATTTATTAAATTTAATTAGATTTGTTACCACTAAAAATTTAAATTATGATTTTTTTTAAATATTAAATTTATTTATACTTAAAATAATAATAATAAATATTTCATAAAATTTCAAACAAGAATTAAAAAATAATTTATATTTTTATAAAAATGATGGTTGTTCTCTCGAATCTCCATCAACCTTAATCAACCATTCACAAAGATCAAGATTATGAAAATTAGTTACATCAATGAGAATTACTGCACCTCACTCCACCAACGATAATGTATATAAATATTATACATAAAAATAAAAATAATAATTTTTCTGACCGAAGAAAACTCAGAAATCAGAAATTATTTGACCACTTCGATTCCGAGCCTTTGATGTTTTTGAAAGGGCTCTCCAAGCCAAACTTTTACACGAATTGCTCAGGAAACTTCCCTCCACACTCCTACTCGTTGTTACAGTGATTGGTAAGTGAGCATGTCCAACAGTGTCATTCTGCAGGTGATTATACTTCTCATCATCTCACTCATCTGTTTGTCAAAGGAAACCATCGCATTTTTCAAATCATTGCTGCTTTTCTTCAACCCTCCGATACTTTGCCTTAACTCCGATCTATCATCCTTGGTGAGAGGGAACGATTTCCTCTTCACAAATTGATCAAGAAGACCGTACAATCTCCGGGCAGCTTCGTCTGCCATGCTCACTTCTACTAATAACGCAGAGGCGCGCCGCTTCGACTCCCCTTTTCCCATCTCTTCCTTCATCCCGAAATGCGCATTCAGGAAAGCCGACGGCCAAGATCCGGAGCGACACATGATGTATTTATTCGCAAGAAATGGGAACACTCGTTTCGCGGGTTCAAACGATAACGCCGCCACAGCTGCGCCGCACACGAACACAGCTTTCGCCTTGCACGAATTCATTACTCCCACAAATTCACCCACACTGCTGGAGCTCGCATCTGATACCGGGGCAGCTGATCGGTCTCCCATTCGCTTCAACAACGACTTCATGCATTTCTTTAATTCCGTTCTCTCCGCTGCCGTAATGTCGATCAAACTCAGGCAGTTGTCCAGGGCTCTCCGCGCTCTCCATAATTGAATCTCAGTCGGATTCTTTGCCCCTTCTAAGCAGTGGACTGCTATCTGAAGGATCTGTTGGCAATGGACGATTCTACCAATCCGATTCCTTACGACGTTGCATATATCTAAAAGATTGATTGTGTCCTCCAGATACTTGTTTACCCACTTACTACAATCTTTACGTAAATCAATAACCTGGCGAATGTGGTGGGGAAAGAGCTGCTCTGCACGGTAATACGCAGACAAACAGATGACATCCACGGCTTGCTGTAGCCATCGCACACTTGGATACGAAAATTCCACATCTGAGAAATCCAAGTGCTGCAAATCAGTTGCTAAGCGGTTTTCAAAAACGTCGGGACGAGTAGAAGTTTTGCAGTGGTGAAAAGTGGCGGAGAAGGATCTAACATTCTTCCAAATTGGGGAAGTGAATCCATGGAAAGCAGCCCCCAGTGAATAAAATATAGACGACGACGATCCGGCCATCACTGATTTTAAGAATTCTCGCGTTCCCAAAAAAATAAACCGGAGAAGTGGATTGAGGGTAATGGAACTGAGCTAAGGAGAAATATATAAATACGAATACAATCCCTTATGGAATGATTCCATTGAAGATCTTCCCTAAATCACACTGTGTATAATCGCATGGCGACTGGCTGTGGATGTGAGGTTTTTCAATGTGCCAGCAATACACGTATGGAGAGAAGCGAACCTAGATTATAGGAATCTAGAGCCATCTCTGCTGTTTTTCTCACTATTCTAAAGATTATAATGTGTTTGGAGGGGAGGCATGGACATCCAGATGTGTTTACGCACGCCCAAATTTGGAAATTCCTAGACCAAATGTCAACTAGGAATCTGGCAACTAGTTATGATTTATTTCTGTGGTTTGTGATGATAATGTGTGAAGATAGGGGTGGTTACGTCCCTCATGTATTTTCCGCAAATCTCTCCGGGTATAATCACTTGGCGACCGGCAATGGATGTGAGGCTACTTAGTGTGCCAGCAAATAGACAAAGTGAGACAAGCGAGGTATGGAGAAGGCGCTATCTAATATAATTGTTAAAGTAGGTGCGCGCTCTGTATCCTTACGTTACAACACAACTAGGCCACACATGGTGCATTGCATCGACGTAACTCTAATTATCTATTCTATATTGTTATATATCACATGGTGCAATACATTGTTTACTATAAATTTATTAAAAATGCCAAGAAAATATACATTCGCACAGTATGATATCGTAAAAGCGAAGACTTGTAAAAGTCTACTTATAAAAAAATTAAAAATGATTCATTAAATATATATTTTGCGTATTTTGATGTGACTTTGCAACAATATGTTTGAGGATATATATTAAGTTTATATCATGTCTTTCCCTTTCTCCCATTCTGATATGTTTATGTATATATAAAATTTCAAGTTCGAGCAATGTATGAACATTGGACATAAGATTCGGAGTTATTGGAGCTGGATTAATTTTATTTTTTATTTTTATTCTTTAATATCATTTTGATATTAATGTAAATATTTGTACGATATTTAAGAATGTAAATATGGGTAGATAAAATATTTAAAAGTAATAATAATATTTAATTTATGTTTACTTAATATAATTAATAAAATGACAAAATATATAAAATTATTAAAATAAATTATTATTATTCGTTTTTTTAATTATAAATTTTATATAAATTTTAAGTTTGGAATCGCCTAGCTATACATTGAATAAAAATTAAAATGGTAAGTTGTTATAAGTTATAAAGATACATCCAACTATTTAAGAAATTAGAAAATGAATGTATATGATAATATATATAATGTTAAATAAAAAAGTGAGTTTATAATGATTATATAATTGTTATAAGTTATAAAGATATATCTAATTATCTAAGAAATTAGAAAGTGAGCCTATAATGATTATATAATTGTTAAATTAAAAAGTGAGTCTATAATGATTATAAAATTGTTATATCCAGTAGTAAAAACTTTTCAAAATACATCTAAAAATTTACAAGTTCTTGTAAACATGTGCAACTTGGTCTCTATATTGAAAAAACTTTTGGAGAAAGATGGAGGGATTTACTTTTTTCTTAATTTTCTAAATGAGAAACTAATAATCAATTAGAACTTCCATTGTAGAAGTAACAAACCAATTGATTATGTTTTAGTTGCAATTCAATGATAAGACTCAACATACCCCTCAAGGATAATGAGAGAATAATAACAATATTTACTTTCAACTCTCACCAAGCTTCCCCAATATGTTGGTCAATGCCAAGAAAAATAAAAACTATTGAGAAAGATACCTACCACATGCATCTTTTATTTTGTGAGTCTAGGTCTTTTACTCCACTTGAGCCTTCAAAATATGAGAAGAACAGGGCCTTCCACTTGGAAATATATTTTTATTAACATATATAGTGGACATCCACCAACCTTCTCTATTTAACCTCAAAGCACATGAGGGAGTGACCATTCTCAACCCAACTTTCCAATTTTGGGAAATTTATAAATGCTTAATAGTTTGATCCATCAAACAAGCCACATCCAACAACCCCTCAAAATATGCATTATATTCCGTAACACGAGGAATGTAATAATACTCATAGCAAGTTGCATAAAATACATTAATATGTATTCTTGCCACAATACTCTTACCTGGAGTTGCCTCATGAATTGTGCAACCATGATGATCCTATACAATGATGCTTTGCATATTCTTACCAGAGCCGAGTTGCCTCATGAATTGTGCAACCATGATGATCCTATACCATGATTCTTTGCATATTCTTACAAGAGCCATAGTGATGCTATTGGGAGGAAAGTGCTAACTCCAATTAAGAGATATGCCAAAAATAATGATTGATTCTCTACCATATTTCCAATTTAGAGAGATGACACATAGGGATGTCAGTAGTCCAAATAATTTCTTAGACTATTCTAATTCCGAAATTTGAATATGTATCGCCATCCACTAAGCCTAGTCCATACTCTTAGAGGGTTTGATAATATAGTGATGATAGAAGTGAGTTGAAATGGTTTGACACTAATGACTATCATGCTCTAACGAATTAAAATAAATAAATTTCATGATCCCATAATTTGTTTGCATGCTAAAACCCACAAGAGAGATTGTTGGGGATCTTCTATCCCCACAATATGCATCTTTTATGCATATAACTTTATGGCTGCATGGTTCCAAACATGAGGAGGTTCCACTTGGAGCTTTTCCTTGTGGGGCCTACCAATAATTAAAGGCTTAGTCCACATCATTATGGAATAGGTTAAAATTCGACTTTCCCATTGATCCATAAAGTTCTAAAACCAAACTAGTTCACTTGTTAGCTATATTGGTAGCTTATTGGTTACTTTGTTGTAAGACATGATACAAAGAAGAGGAATGGAATTTGGATAGAGATTCTCAAATTTGATAATGATATTCAATTTACTTTCTCAAGGATAAGTACTTACTACAAGGTGGCACATTATGATCCTTGAATATACAATAATCACTAGTTTAATCAAATTGTGAGCATAAGTCAAATCTAAGCATTAGATACGTGTACAAGTCTGCACATGATTATTCTAACCTCTTATTAATCCCAAGACATAAGATATTTCAATCCCAAAAATAATCCACTCCCCATGAGCACCACCCTTATTTTTCATTTTCTATTATACATTTTATTTACTTGTTAAAATTTCTATACTTTCTACTTTTACACAAGATATTTGTAACATACAAAAAATAATAATAATAAGGATAACTCATACTTTCTTATGATACAAAAGTTGAAGATCAAAATTGATTATTCCAATGATTTATAATTTGATGCAAAGTTTGAAGATCAAAATTGATTATTCTAGTGATTTATAGTTCCTCACATTATCAATCCATTGAAGATCAAATTTCTTGGAAAATATGGGCAATTCTCATAAGACTTTACTAAAATTATGGTCGTAGAAGGTAATTGAAAATTATTACTCCCATTTAAATATCATTATATGCAATCTTTGAATATAAATGTTGAAGATCAAATTTCTAGGAAACTATGGGTAATTTTTATAAAACTTGGTAATTGCAAATTACTACTCCCATTTAAATATCATTATATGGCATCTTTGAATATGAATGTTTAACAAGATAAAAGAAATAAATATTTATATTCCTAAAACAAAATTATTTTTTATAAATGATAATTTTAAAAATATTTATTTAATTATTTAATTTTGATTAATTAATTAACTTGTAAAAATAAATTATAATAGTTAAGCTGAAATTTTAGTACATTCATTTATGTCAAATTTATTTTTCCAAGGTTTTTCTTGGAAAGAAACAAAACTTGAATTTGGTAGGAAGAACCCAACAATTCAACCTAACCTAACAACTCAAGCTAAACTTAATTTAATATAGTGAGTTTTACCTTTTTATTGTTATATTTAAATATATGTATAAAACAATTTTATTCTTACATTATATTGTTTGAAAATAGGTAATACAATACCATGAAAATGACAATTATGGTAATCATGTAATGATATAGAATTTAAATAACAAGAACAAAAATACAGAGTTTCACTAGACATCTAGACGTGGGTTAAATAAAGATATAATGGATAAAAATTAGGTGGATTTATTAGCTTCTTATTTCACTATATTATTACTGTGTCTTTTACCATCAAACAACTACTAAACAATGAAGAATAATAAGGAAAGAGGACACAAGATGTAGGCTATAAGCCAAGGTCAAAACCTTTCCTCTTAAGGAGAAAACCTACAAAAAGTCTTCTCTTCTTATAGAACTTCAAATGACGAATTCCAAGACCTATGACCCTTGACAAAGACCCCTCCAATACCAATTTAAATTTCCTTCTTGATGATCTTTCCTTATGCAACTTACAACAACAAACTTCGACCTTCCAGCAACTTCTCTAACAACTTCGACCCCATCAACTTCTTCAACAAATTTGACCCCAAAAACTTTTCTATTCGATCCCAACAACGTCTCCAACAACTTTGACCCCAAAAACTACTTAGCAACTTTGATCCCAACAACTTCTTCCAACAATTTCGATCCCAAAAACTTCTTCTAGCAATTTAGATCCCAATAACTTTTCTAGAAACCTTAGAATTTCGTTGCATAAGAGAGCATGAGAGAGAGAGAGAGAGCTCTAGCTTCCTTCTTGAACTTTGCTTGCCTTAGGAATTTTTTCTATTTTTTTAGGATCGAACTTCTTCTCTTGCTTCTTTGTATGTCTTGGATGTAATAATTCTTAAAATGAGGTCGAATGCCTCTTATATATAAGCTTCCCAGGGGTATGAATTTCCTCCATGAGGCCGACTTGTTATTTCATGTAGGTCGACTTGTTGCAGCTAGGTTGACTTGTCTTGGAGGGTATTTTTACTACTCAACTAAATTTATTTTACATAATACAAGATTCCCAAAGGGGTCTTACATATTGCAATGACTCAGTTGACTTCTAGACTTGATGACAAATCCCTAGAAGCACTCAATGGGTGTTTCACCTATAAATAAAATGACCTTGAGCATGGAACGCATGCTTCAAAATATAATAATAATAATAGAATTTATTTTTCTCTTTTCATCAAATACATAAAATCATGAATACAAAATATATTATGAAGACTGTACCTAGTTACACTTTTCAACACTCCCTCTTAACTAGGGAGGTGTTCATAATTCATACAAGGTACTTGGACATTATCATACTAAAGAATTCTCATAAGAAGAGTCACATTGGTAAGCCATCTCATAAGCTATCTTATCAACTTATACTATTGCATCTCAACATATCAACCAACATTGTAACATAGCAAGGCCTTGACTAACAACTCTATCTCTCCACAAGATATACCTCTCATATTCATTATTTCTTTATGCGAGAATATTCATGCTATTCAACAACATAGTATGATTATAAAAAAATTAATAAATCATATAATTTCACTTTAGCTGCCAACATGAAAGAAAGAAAAGTTTTTTCATAAACCATAATATCATATTATAAGTTAATTTAAACCTATCTATTCATATTTTTGTACATTTATTCTCGATTTTAAAGAAGAATTAATATTTATCACATTTTTATGAGTTTCAAAACATATTACTTGTACATTTCTATAAAACAAATTCACAATTTCAATAAATAATTGATATTTATCACAATTTTTTTATACTTCATATCATTTTTTATCATATCACTGTGAAAGGATTATAATTACATTAATTTATTAAAATGTATTTATTATAGTTACTAATTCATTCAAAATATATTTTTAGATTAATTAAATACAATTAAAATTGGCACTTGTTTTAAGGTTTGGAGATTTTTTTTGGTATATTTTTAAGTTAAATTTATTCAAATTTTCATAAGAATTTGTTGAGATAACAAACGTTAAATTTTAAACTCTCAATATCAAAAATATTTAAGAAATTTTCAACATATTAAATTCATTATATATTCAAAATCACATTTTTAATAGCTAAAATATTATATATATAAAAACTTATTTCATAAAATTCTAAACAAAAACTTTACCAATATAAAATAATTAATACTATTATAAACATGATTATTATTATCATTTTAAATAATAAACCTTTATAAACATATTATTAAGGTATAAATCCTTTATAAACATGTTATTATGGCATTTGCCACTTTTTATTAAGTATAACAAAATAATAAAAATTAATATCGATCAATCATCAATCAAGATCAACCATTCACCATATCAAGATTATGAAAATTAGCTACATCATTTCGATCAACCAATCATAATTACAACATGTCACTCAACGAACGATAATGTATATAAATAATATATTATACATAACATAATAATTTTGTGGACAAAAGAAAAGTGAGAAATTCATAAATTATTTGGCCACTTCGTTTTCGAGCCTTTTGGGTTTATCAAATGGTTTTGTAATCCAAACATTTACATGAATTGCTTCGGGAAATTCCTCCCTCCCCTATGGTTACAATACTGCAATGTCATATAAATTTACTCTAACCTCCCTCCTCTTACAATACTACAATATTATATACATTTACTCTAACTTCATATTGGAGGTTGTCCTGCTCCTTGTTACAGTGGTTGGTAAGTGAGCATGTCCAACAGTGTCATTCAGTAGGTGATTATACTTCTCATCATTTCACTCATTTTTTTTTGTCAAAAGCAACCATTACATTTTTCAAATCATCATTGCTTCTCTTTAAACTTGCGATACTTTTCTTTAACTCCAATATATCATCCTTGATAAGAGGGTATGATTTACTCTTCACAAATTTATCAAGAATATTGTACAATTTCTAGGCAGCTTCGTCTCCCGTCTTCACTTCTAGTAATAACACAATGGTGTAACACTTCGAATCCCCTTGTCCCATCTCTTCCTTCATCCTGAAGTGCGCATTCAGGAAAGTCGAGGACCAAGACCTAGACCGACCCACGTATTTCTTCCCAAGAAATGAGAACAATCGTTTTGTGGGGTTAAACGATAAAGCGGCTACATTTGCACCACACACAAACACAATGTTCACTTTGCACATATTCATTACTTCCCAAATTCACTAACATATACTTGTTTACCCACTTTCTATGATCTTGATGTAAATCAAGAACCTAGTGAATATGGTGGGGAAAGAGCTTTGTTAAATGTGAAGCCAAAATAAAAGATGTCAGTGCTGAGTCTCCAACAGTCATCGATGCCATCTTCAACCGACACTCCACCACACGCCAAACCTACCACGCCGTCAATTGACTTCTAGATTTCATTGTACAATCATCAAAATCACATGTAGAGAATTCTATATATTCCTTCTTCATCTATAAATTTGTATTTGCCTAACCCTGAGCATGCAAGCAAGGCAAAGGCCTTCCATGTAATGAAAAAGCTTGTGCTCTCTATTATCCATTCTTGTTTCTGATCTCTATCTTGTGTTCTCTATTTGTGTTGTAGTCTATATTTAGATCTATGTTGTGTTCTATGTTGAAAGATTATCTACTGCTTTGTATTCTATCAACAAGTATTAGAGCTTAGGCTCTCTCCTTTACATGCACCTCAAAAATTACTTCTCCTCCTCTCAGCTAAAGTAATTCATATGTGGTTTTGAATCCTCCTGCCTAGGCTCCTTCGGCTTTGGCTTTGTCTTCGATGACTAGTAATCCCACACCTAAAGCTAATTCGCCTGTCACTTCGACAGCTCTTCCTCCAACTATGACTTATGCTAGGTGAATATCTAAGAATGCTAGGGCTGTTGCATATCTCTGAGCATCATTCTCTTCCATGATACTCAAGCTATTGGGAACCTCTTTGAGTCGTGCACAGGAAAAATGATGGTTGTTGCAAGAAAAACCGAGACGCGTCATTGAGAGTGAGAAACATCGTGTCTATTAGTGGAGTTTTGTAAGTGGAGTTGTGATATTTTAGGGCGTCAATTTTATTGAGAATGGAGGCAACAACATTAACAGACATGGAGAAGTTGAGCGGGGTAATTTTTCCCCATGGAAATCACAGATGGAGGATATACTTATTTTAAAAGATCAGTATTTATCTATTGAGGGTATTGAAAAGAAACCCTCATCGATGACAGATGAAGAATGGAATAAGCTAGGTAGAAAGGTGATTATGGAAATCCACCAATATCTAGCAAAGAATGTGTATCTCAATGTGTCCGGAGAAAAAACGACCGAAATATTATGGAAGAAGCTCCATGATATATATGAAAAGAACACGTCATCAAACAAAGTGCTCTTGATGAAGAAGCTTTATAATCTCGAGATGAAGGACGGTGCATCAATTGCTAAGCACTTGAAATAATTCAATATTATTACTATTCATCTCGCCTCTGTTAAAATCATTCTAAATAATGAAATTAGAGATCTTTTGTTAATGTGTTTTATTCTAGATAGTTGGGAAAATTTAGTTGTAGATATGAGCTCTTCACCACCTATAGGAACCTTGAAGTTTGATGATGTCAACAATAGTTTAATGAATGAGGAGTTGCGGCGCAAGTCAATTGCGGAAAACTAGGGAGGAGAAGATCTAGATGATTGTGGTAGGAAAATTGATCGAGGCCGATAAGGGCAATCAAGATCGAGAGGTCGATTGAAATCAAGGAGTGGCATGATCATCTGTTTTGATTGTGGAAAACTTAGGCACATGAAGAAAGAATATTGAGTCTAGAAGAAAGGAAAAAAGGATAAGAAATCAAACAATAAAAATCACAAGTCATCAAGCACAAATGAAGGTGAGACTATTGTTGTAGTCACAGATGGTGATTTATTATTTACCGTTCCAGTAGAAGATGCATGTTAATATACATCTAGAATTAGCATTGATTGGATCCTTGACTCAGGGGCATATCACCATGTAACCCCATGCAAATATAGTTTTGTTTCATATAATACCGGTGATTATGGTAGAGTGCATTTGGGGAACAATCATTTTTGCAGTATTGTTGGAGTAGGAGATGTCGAGATCAAGATGAAGGATGGAAAATATATATTATTGAAATAGGTCAGGGATGTACTAGAAATGCACATGAGCTTGATCTCCATGGGATGGTTAGATGATGAAGGCTATTACACAAGCTTTGGAAAAGGAGGCTGGAAAATTAGCAAAGGAGCATTGGTCGTGTCCAGAGGATCTAAGACAATAACATTATATACATTAAAGGCAATGACAGGAAAATCAGATTTGCTTGTTGTCACAAAAGAAGGAAATTTAGCAGATTTGTGGCACAAGTGCTTGGGTCACATGAGCGAGAAGGGATTAAAAATTCTTGTTGGTAAAAAAATACTACAAGGTTTGAAATCCTATAATCGTGATGTTTGTGAGCACTGTATATATGTTATACAAAGAAGGGTTTCAGACCTTAGAGGTGGCCATGACAAAAATTTTTTTGCTAGAATTGACATACTCACATGTGTTTGGGCATATTAACATTAAGTCATTAGGAAGAGCATCGTATTTTGTAACATTTATAGATGATGCATCGAGGAAGGTTTGGGCCTACCCTATGAAAAGTAAAAGTGAATTATTTGAAATATTTCAAAAATTCCATGTTGTTTTTGAGGGAGAAACTAACAAATTGCTCAAGTGTCTAAGAACAGATAATGGTGGAGAATATTACTCAAATGCATTCAAGGAATATTGTAACAAGTTTTTCATAAAGCATGAGAAGATTGTGCCTGGTACTCCTCAACATAATGGTGTTCCAGAAAGGATGAATCACACCATTATGGAGAAAGTGAGGAGTATGTTGTCAAATTATGGTTTGGAGAATCATTTTTGAGTGGAAATAGCAAGGAAAACTTGCTACCTTATAAATCAATCTCCTACTACAACCTTGGATGGCAACATTCCCGAAGAAGATTGGACTGATAAGAAGTTGAATTATTCTCATTTGAAAATATTTGGCTGTGAAGAATCTGTGTATATTCCCAGAGAGAATATAACTAAACCAGATGATAAATCTATGAAATGCATTTTTCTAGGATATGCGGATGAAGAATTTGGTTATCGTCCATGGGATCCAATCAAACATAAAGTTATTAGAAGCAAAGATGTTATATTTAATAAGTCAGAAATGCTAAGAGGTATGTAGGTGAGTTGGAGTTCAAGAAAGTTATTGACAAGTTTAAAGAGCAACATGAAAACATCCCACCAATCCAAGAAAATTGATAGTAAATTCAAGAGCAGGAAGGACGACAAGTGGAAAGTGATGACCACCAAGAAGGAGGAATCATACAGGAATCTTTACAGGAGATTCAACTGGATCACGCACCACCATAGTTGGTTCATATATCTTCTAGGCCTCATAATCCTTCGCAAAGGTATCCTCCTCCAAACTATATTTTATTGACTGATGAAGGTGAGCCTAGTTGTTTTCAAGAGGCTTGTAAATTTGAGCACAGTAAAGAATGGAAGAAAGTAATGGAGGAAAAAATGAACTCTTTGCTCGAAAATAAAACTTAAGAGTTGTTAAAGCTCCCAAAAGGTAGAAAGACTTTACAAAACAAATGGGTGTACAAGATTCAACATGAAGGTGACGAAAAGAACAAGAGGTATAAGTCAAGGCCACTTGTGAAAGGATTTTTCCAAAAAGAAGGTATTGACTTCACTAAGATTTTATCACCTGTTGTCAAAATGTCATCCATCAGAATCATTATTGGTCTTGTTGTTGCTTTAGATTTAGAATGTGAACAATTAGATGTAAAAATTGTTTTTATTCATGGTGAATTGGAGGAAGAAATTTATATGGAGCAGCTAGAAGGCTTCATAGAAAGAGCAAAGGATGACCTAGTTTGTAGGTTGAGGAAGAGCCTCTATGGGTTACAACAAGCACCTTGACAATGGTACAAGAAATTTAATTCATTCATGTTGGAACATGGTTTTCACAAGTTGGAAACTGACCATTGTGTCTATATCAAGAGGTATGATCAATGAAAGTATATAATCTCATTGTTATATGTGGATGACATATTAATTGTTGGGCATGATAAGAATATGATCAATAGGTTGAAGAATGATTTGGAGCATATTTGCAATGAAGGATTTGGGTCCAGTACAACAAATATTGTGCATGAGGAGCATGCGTGACAAGAAAAAAAAGGTTGTGGTTGTCATAAGAAAAATATATCAAGGTGTTTGATAGGTTTAATATGAAGGATGCCAAGCTAGTTGGTACACCCCTTTCAGCCCACTTCAAGCTGAGTATTGAATTATGTCCTAATGATGACAAGGATAAGGAAGAAATGAGCAAGATTCCTTATGCTTTAGCAGTTGGTAGATTGATGTATGTCATGGTATGCACATGACTAGACATTGCATATTTAGTGGGAGTAGTGAGCAGATTCCTTACAAATCCAGGAAAACAACATTGACAAAGAATAAAATGGATTTTGAGGTATCTCAAGGGTACTAGCCATTATTGTTTATGTTTTGGTCATAATAAGACTGCACTTGAAGGATTTACATATGCATATATGGCTGGAGATATGGACACGAGAAAGTCCATTTCAAGTAATTTGTATACATTTGCAGGTGCAATAATATATTGGGTATCGAGGCTACAAATAATAGTATCTCTCTCTACAACAGACACAGAGTACATAGCTACAACAGAAGCTTGTAAAGAGATGTTGTAGATGCAACAATTCCTAGGAGATATAGGAATAAATCAGGACAAGTATGTGCTATATTGTGATAGTCAATGTACTATTCATTTGGAGAAAAACCCAACATTTCACTCAAAACCAAGCACATTGACTTAAGGTACCATTGGATCTGGCATGTGTTAGAGGAAGAACAATTATCCTTGGAAAATATCCATATAGATAAGAAGCATGCTATATGCTCACTAAGATTCTACCAAGAAATAATCATAAGTTATGTAGAGGCATGGTAGGACTCGATGTGACTTGGTTTAGGATTATTCATTCAGCGTCAAGTGGGAGAATGTTAAAAGTGAAGCTGAAATAAAAGATGTGGGTGCCGACTCTCCAACAGTCACTAGATGTCATCTTCATCTGACACTCTACTGCACACAAAACTTGCCACACTGTCATTTGACTTCTAGATTTCACTATGCAGTCATCAAAATCACATGCAAAGAATTCTAGATCTTCCTTTTTCATCTATAAATTTGTAATTGCCTGAGGATGCAAGCAAGTCCAAGGTCTTCCATGTAATGAACATGTTTGTGTTTTCTGTTATCCCTTCTGATTAGTAATCTATGTCTTGTGTTCTCCATTTGTGTTGTAGTCTCTGTTTAGATCCCTGTTATGTTCTGTGTTGAAATCCCATTGTTGCTTTGTATTCTATCAAGATTTTCTACACGAGAATACGCAGATAAACAGATGACATCCACGTCTTGTTGTAGCCATCGCACACTTTGGATACAAATGTTCTTCATCTGAGAAATTCAAGTGTTGCAGATCAGTTGCTAAGAGATTCTCACAAGCGTTAAGAAGATTGGAATTTGTAAGTTTTGCAGTGGCGAAAAGTGGCAGAGGAGGATCTAACATTAAAGCAAATTGGGAAAGTGAATCCATGGGAAGCAGCCCAGTGAATAAAATACAGAAGATGACGCCCCAGTGAAGAAAATACGGAAGATGACGATCACCGCTTTTAAGGGTTCTCGCATCCCCTAAAAAACAGAAATAGATTGATAGTAATGGAATGGGAGGTAAGGAGAATATAAATACGAATACAATTATTTATGGAATGATTCCATTGAAGATCTTTCCTAAATATCACTGTGTATAATCAGATGGACTGACTGTGGATGTGAGGTTTTTCAGTGTGCTAGCAATACACAAAGAGAGAGAAGAAAACCTTGATCATAGGAATCTAGAGCCTACTCTGCTGTTTTTCTCAATATTCTAAAGAATAATGTGTTTGGAAATGGACATCCAAATATGTTTAAGCATGCCCAAAATTGGAAAATAGGAGTCGAAATGTCAACTAGGAATTTGACAATTAGTTATGATTTATTTCTGTGGTTTGTGATGATAATGTGTGAAGATAGGGGTGGTTACGTCCTTGAAGACCATTCAAGCAAAGTATGCATTAGGCACTACCGATTATCATAACGCATTGTCTCTATCCGCACACTCTCATGACACAACTACATCGCGTGTGATGAACGGCATCAATACAACTCTCTATTTCTCATCAGAGTAATTTACCAAGGCAGAGGAATTGTTTAGATGGCTAAAAGTGGTCGGAATCTACGTAAAAAGATTCAAAAAAATCTTGCAGTAGCAGTGATTGAATCATGTTTTTGATGGTGGAAATAGATTCAGCACCATCAAAAACCTCTAGAGCACCTAAAATATTGAAGTTTGACAGCTATAACTTAGATTTAGAAAAATTCCTGCCGGATTTTATCAAAATATGACCAAAATTTCCATGATTTCCAGAGCAAAAAAGAAATGTAGTTAGACTACCGCTTTCCCATCTGGCATGTAGAACATAGTGGATATATATATGTATGTAAAGTTAAA
>APFE030436075.1:40340-56555 GCA_000404065.3 Pinus taeda | reverse complement strand
AAAATTTATGATATATTTTCGTTGTTAATTTAAGTTAATATGTTTTTGTTATTTACTGATTTATGTGTTTCTATTTTTCAGGAAAATAACATCAAAGAAAATTTCAGTGAATCTTTCTGGACCAAAGACTCTTAAAGGTGCATCTTCAAAAAACATTGGTGAACGAACTCCACCTGAGCTCATGGCTACAAATCTTTCAAGTGCCTTAAGTGATAAGAAGATAATTTCAGACTGGAAGAATTCAAAAGAGGTGAAATTTCCATCAAGAGTCTGGTATGTGAAAGAAAGAGAAAGCACAAATGTGAATATATATCTATATATTGATATACCGAATGATAATGGAAATTTTGAGGCGATGGGAAGAGTCATAGATATGTGTTCAGTACCGAACACTGAAGTTGTTTACGTACTTACGAAACCTCCCAAGTCACATGAAAGGATTAAATACCGACTATAATATTCATTATATGACACGAGAGAGGTATCTACAGAGTTGTGTAAACAAATCGTAAATGAGATGACACAAAACATCGTAAGTATTGTTATTTATATTTGTATTTTGCGTTCTTGAAAGTGTCTCGCTATATTTTTTTAACTTTGTTTTTATTGAAATATGATATTTTGTTTGGAAGAATTTTGTTGAAAATTGTTCAATTAGGTTGGGAGGCATTCATTTCATAGAGCATGATATCATGAAAGCTGTCAGCGATTTCTACTCAGTGTCAGAAGAAGAAATGGAAAACAAGAAAAATGTAGTAATTGATGATGATACAAAACTACATCCAAAGAATCAGAAAAAAAAGGCCTCTGGTGGATAAATCTAGCAAGGGTAAACAAGTTACTTTTGAGGACGATGAAGTTGAAACTAACAGTGAAGCATATGTTGCCATTATTGAAGATGACATTGGAACTGAGAAAAGTCGTAAAAGACCAAAAGTAACAATGCCCAAGAACAAATCTGTTGAGAATGTTATGACGAAGAAAATTAAAGTTGAAGATTTTCAAGTAGTCATTACCAACAGCCAAGAACCTAGTGAAACTTCAAAAGAAAGCAGAGAAATCATTACACCAGGAGCTAATTTAGATGATGGAATTATCAAAACAAAACAAAATGCCATTCGACAGAATTTGACAAAGAGAAACTTAATTGACAGTGGTCATACATTTCAACTTAATGTCAGACAAACCTATAAGGTAAGTGAAGGACAATGCCAATATCAAGTCAGAGAGACACATCATTTGCATGTTCACAACTTGAAGACATTGATGAGGTACAATCCATATGCTCATGTGGTTAGTTATGTGCTTCTTGTTGATCCACTTCAAGTTCCCAACAAAGAAGCATTTGATAAGTCAAAATGTTTTGAATACAATTATTATGTGCTTGGGAGGAACCATTCTGTAGAAGCTCAAAGACAATTGATGGAGGAGTATCCTAATAACCCATGTTTTGAAACAATGAAATGTATCATTTATGTTGGTTTAAATGAAACAAAAGCAAAGTTAGTGGCATGGGATCATAATTCCGATAATGAATATAGGATGTCTATGATTTTCATCCAAAGGGTTAGATTTATTCATAGCAAATTTCAAGAAAAATGTGATGGGGATAGGATAAATGTTACTGCAGATTTCCGAAACGAATGTTGTATGGAAATAGGTTATCAAATTGAAGAGAAAAACAATTCAAAAGGTGGAAAAGGCAACAAAAATAGTGATTTATTTATAGGTGTTGACAACATTTTCCAATTGGCATTTAGAACTGGAGATGTTTGGAAGTTGATTGATGAGATTTTTAGCATGTGGGAAGACATTGGCATTAAAAACCAGAGGGTCAAAAAGTCTAAGCCATTGATATGTAGCAACAGTAAATCAACTCCTGAACTAAAGCAACTTCCAGACGATATGACTATCACGCCTTGGAGGGCAATGCAAGGAATGAAAGATGAAAAAATTGTCAAAACAATATTATCTCGTGTGAGGTCAGGGGAATTATCATTGGGTGAAATGTCTGAAGAATTTCAAAAGTAAGTTTGCTGAATTAATTTTATTTATTTCTAGATTATAGTTATCTTTTAAATAAAACATGTTGTTCTTGGTAGTATTTGTTATACATATCATTATATCAATTTTTTCTTACTTTATCTATGCAGTCACAAAGTTTACATGAAAATTCAAGAACAAATGGTTAGATTGTTGAATGAAGATAGTTGGGATGATGTTGTATGCAACTATCTAGATTCAAGTTCTACATCAACATTAAAATCTTTTTATCTTGCATTTAAAAAGGTATCTTGATTTATACATTCATTTTTATTCATCTGTGTACTATTTTTAATTTAAAACTTACACATATATTCGTTTATTTGATAAAAGATGAGGAAGGAAGATAATGGAGCACCAGATAATTTCAAGACTTTTATTGAAAAATAAAAGATCGAAAGACTGAGGAAGCAATGTATTAAGAATGTTGAACTTGATCCAACTCTTAATCATTTCATTTGGAATGGGCTAGACACTATTCAATACAGGTAATAGAAGGCGACTGTGAAGACATTGCTAAACTCATACCAAAAAGGGATTATGCCCTAGTTATTGCAGATATTCCCCATGGTTTCAATATTCCAAACATTTACTATGATAGTGACCCTTATACTTATCAAACTTTTAATAAAGTGGTTGTGGGATTTGTAGAAGCGACATCATCACCATTATGGAGATTTGTGACATTTCATTCAGACACACAATTGGCAATAATATTGTCAAGCTTCAAGGGGAAAACAAATTCAAGGATGCAGCTTACATGGTAAGACGTTTAAAATGTATATTTGATTAATGTTGAAAAGTTCATTTATGTACAAGTTAATTGAACTTTTACTATTTCATGTTACAGACAAAAGTCAAATCTTCTTAGCAATGAAGATCAACAATTTATAAATGATTGTGAGTTCATTCATATTGATAGTTGGGCAAAAGATGACAGCCATATGTCTATAATTTTTAATTGGGTGGATGGAAAGAGTCATAGCCAAATACTAACTTATGATGCTGTTGTGAGAAAACTAACATATGAAGACAAAGAAACAAAAGGAAAGATAATTAACATTTATCAAAAACCACAATTATTGATTAACTATCTTATAGAAATATATTCAAATGAAGGAGATTAGGTTCTGGATTTATTTTCTGGCTCAGGTAAGTTTTGTTATATGGAATTGAATTTCAATATGTTCTTTTTTTAATTAATATTCCATTGTACTAATTTACTTCATTATTTCTTTTGTGCTTGATAATTAGGTACAACACTAGCATGTTGCCTTCAAAAAGGAAGAAATTGCATTGCAATTGAGAAAGATCCATTACAGTGCAATTTCATTCACAAAGAATTAATGCTCTTCAATTTCTTCGAGATTCAATGCAAGAAATTAGGTTGAAGAAAGGGACTTTAGTGAATCACGTGTGGCAAAAACAGCAAAGGAACCCCAACCACCATTACATGGAATGTTTGGAAAGACATACATTGGGAGATTCACAGACATCAAAGATCCATTAGAAAGGAAAAATGAGCAAAGGAATCAGGAAATCTTGTGGAAGAAGACTGATGAAACTCTAGAGGACGAAGAGTTTGAATTACTGACATTGTTGATTAATTTATTTAGCTTGGAAACAAGCTTTGCAATGTTTTACTTTGACTTTTATGAGAAGAATAATCATCATTGAGGTTGTTATCGTTCAATATTTTAATATGTGATTTTGCATTGTTTTAAGTTAATTATTATTTTTGAAAAAAAGTGATTATTTATTGTTTTGACATGAAATTCAATAAAAAAAAAAAATAAAAAAAAAAAAAAAAAAAAAAAAAAACATATTATTTACCATTTTTAGTTATAATTTTCAATAAAAATTTGGATTTTTGCTGTCAATTCTGCAAAAAATTATCAACATGTTAGTTTTTGTATATTTTGTTAAAGGTTTTTTTATTTTGTCATTGTTAAAAAAAAAAAATTAGAAACAATTATTCATGTGAATTGAAAATTATAGGATGTATAAATATGTAGATTATCTAAAATTCAAAATATCAACTTTCTAATTTGAAAATGCAAAACAATAAAAACCTCACTATAAAAAAAATTAAAATTAAAATAAAAAACAAGAAAATATGAAGAAAACAACCACTTCAAAAACTATCAAATTTAGAAAATAATTATTTACATTTCATACACTAGAAAATTTAAAGTCCAAGAATAGGTCTTTTAAAAAAAGGGTGTGATGCAGAATACTCACTTTTTTAAATCAACATGAAAATCACTACCATTCTAAAACGTAATGTACATAAAAAAAATTAAAGTGCCAAAAACTATGCTCTAAAAAAAACGTGTGTTTTGCATCACCCCTTTTCAAAATAAGGTCACTTTTTTTCTATCTCTACGAAACGGGTAACAATATTAGTTCCCGTTTCAAAATTTACATTGTTTAAATTGAAGAGTATTTCACTTGAATACCCAAAACCCCTCTTTTGCAAACTGCAAATTAACCTCTCATTGTACCAGATCTTCCCAAACCTCACTTCTAGAACCTATACAAGCCTAATTCATACCTCTGCTCCTAACAATTGTTTCCCAGACCTCTCTGGACATGAGACCCCTATCAACCCCTCACCTAGACATTGACCATTTGGCACTAGCAAACATGGATTTTCAAATAAAATATACTGCTTCCGCAGTCTACCTTCTGAAGCTCCACTACTAGAGTAAGGACAGATTCTTGAACCATACCAATGACATCCATTTGTGGGAATCCAATTTACCCAAATATTTATTCCCAGAATTTCACCCATTCCCTGATATCATACATTTTTGTCATTCCTGCTATAGCCCTAGCCAAAGAGCTATTGTTGCCCCTAATCAACAGTTGTTATCCACCATCACTCCAGAGTCTATCAATCAAATTCTGCAAGTCCAAACTAGCCCTAATGAGACCCCACTATCTATTGGATACCTAATGGACTTATATATCACACTAGACCTAGTTAAGATAAGAAAAATCTTCCAGACTTTCATCATAGAAGACCGCCATACTCCCATAGATAGTCCACCTTATGCTGCCACCATCTTTTCAGAGACAGGCAAACATATAATCACCATGCTCTCTTGCATCCTATGATATACCACAGATGAGCATGTGGGTGAGGTTATCCTAGCCTTTCTGTCCATTTTTAGCCCAGGCAAGCCTCCTGCTGTCATGTACAATAATGCTCAGTTCATTGCAGACAGGATGCATGAAAAATTCACAAGACTACCAATTGAAAGAGTTTTCAAGCACTCTTTAGTGTTATTTCAGACGTTTTTGTATTATCAAGCAGATGAATTCCTTGTCAGCATCCAGAAGTTGGATACTAAGGGAAAAGAGAGATCAATTATTTACTGGACACCCTTAATCCAGAAATACTCCACAACATTTACCTATAAAGATTTCATAGATTCATTTGTTTACCCAGTCATGAACATACTAACCAGTAACACGCAACTCAGAATCAACCAAGAAATCAAGTGGGTACTATAGTTGGCTAAGAAAAACAAGGTGGGAGGCTGGTACCTATACCAGAACCACACTGAAATCAGGGTTTATGGCTGCCAACTAGCCCCTTATAAGCTGCCCACATACCTCCCTATGAGGATATTTTCACTAGAGTATTTTAGGCAAAGCATCAATTCAGATGAAGTCAACTTCCTATCCACTAGGAAGAAAACCCAGTTTAAAATGAAAAACCAATTGAGCCCCTTCATTTGCAATAATAGAGAGGATGGACCAGAGGATGAGAAGATCTTGCAATAGATGAAATTCAGGAACAACTTCATGTGGCATTATGACCCTCATGGGGTCATAAACAAGCTAAGATCAAGGTCAAATTGGGACCTTTCATCCACCATCCGAGACTTAATATTGAGTAGTTTGCCAACCAATATAAGTGGTTGGAAAATACATTGATTGACATGGATAACACAGTAGTGGATGTTGAAAACAAACTAATTGATGTTGAAAAGCAAATTGACCAGAGTTCTTTCCTGCAGGTTCCAGAACTAGGGGAACCCATGAATATTCCTCTGTCCTATAGACCCCAGCCAATGAGGAGAGGAATCCAAAGAGAAAAAAGGAGGAGGGTTCTAGTTCTGCCATGGAGACTACAGATTAGATTTTTGAGCTCAGAAAAAGGCCCAAGTTGAATCCTATGTTTGAATAGGAGGAGAACATTGAATCAATGGAAATCACTGACAATGAAACAATGGGATAGAGAAGCAAAGACACAACTGCTTCAGGTGAAACACAACAACCATCAATCTCCAACACTCAAATGATTGAGAGACAACTGAGTGTTGAGGTTTCCTCTTTCACTAGACCATCTGACAAAGAAAAGGACATTAAAGACAAGTATATAGAAATCAAGATGAGAAATGAGCAGTTAAAGACAGAAACATATGCCCAATACTTCAAGCATACACCAGCCAACTAGAGCAGGTAGATGTCAGCTTTTGATATCAAAGAAGGAAAGATGCAGGTCTCATTCATGCAACCAACTGTCCAGCAACCAAAGACCTCAACTGAATACAAAAAGACTAATTTTTAGCTATTGGACAGGGATGTTCATCCCATTGACCAGATAGAGTTCCACAAGCATGCTAGAGAGATGATCCACTCCACCCTAATAGGGAAGGCCATGGATGCACATAGGCTGCAGGGTTCACTGGATAATATTATAGCCCAATACAAATTGGAGAAGGCCTCCTCACAGGCCAAGGACAACAGGATCAAGTCATTGGAGGACTTGGTCATTGAGCTGGGTCATGATCCAAATGAAATTAAGGCTGCTGAAAAATTGATCAAAAAGAAGAATGAGGATATAGTAGCTCTCAAGAAACAACTAAATCTGCCTCATTTAGAACACCCAAAAACAAAGGAGGTCCTGGAGAGCCAAACCAATCATGAAGATATGATGGACCTAGTGCTACAACTGAATGATCAACTAAAGGAGATGGAAAAAGAATTGGATAGCTTGATACAGTTGAACAAGATAGTCTCGAGGATGCCTCTACCACTGTTATCCCAACAGTTACCATTGTAGTATAATCCACTTTGGCAGCATCCTTAGCTCCTACATCTCTAATGGCCATAGCATTGTTGACATCTACACCATCTACATTAGCAACAGGGTCAACAAAAACAGGGTCTATAGGTGATCAGGCAAACAGGTTGCTCAAAGCAATGGAATAAATGTCCATTCAAACCACTGAAATGAACAAGCTCAAAGAAAAGGTGACCAACCTGGAAATTGACTACAAGCTTTCCCAAATCATGCACAAGGAATAACTACAGAAGTCCACAAGGATAAATGAACGAATAAAAATCTTGGAGAAGGAACTGACATTGAGTGAAGCCTTGGGTCAGTCTAAAAAGCAATTGTGGGCCAATATCATTGACTCTGTCAATGATATTTGGCAATCTATCCAAGTTATTTTTGAGTAGATTGATTTAATAAAGGAGGCTACAAAATCCATACAAAGAGTGAAAGTAGAGCTTAAAGACATGCTAGAGGAAGCAGGAAGGATCATTCACTTCCTCAACTACAAGAACAAGTATGAACTGTAGGAATTAGAAATACCTGATAGAATAGGTACAATTTTGGAGGTAAAGGGTCCTCACCAAGAGGAATTTAATGTTGAACCTCGAGAATAAGTGCCAAACCATGCAATTGGCCATTGACAAATTCATGGGTAAGTTTGAAATTTTGAGGCAAAAGGGTTTACCAAATCCCTTGGTAATAAATGATAAGTTAATGCCACAAGAGGAATATAATAGAAAAATCAGAGAAGTAGCCAGGGGTCAAGTGAATACTTCATCCATGAAGGGCATACCTACTCGCAAGGTATTATACCAAACTTTTGAGAATTTGTTTTACCTCCAGCATGAGGTAAAACACCTTTTTGTCAATAAGCCTACTTTTTCCAAGTATTCATAGGTAGATTGGATTCACAGGAAGATGTTGAATATCCAATTACCAGATGCTGAGACATGGGAGAAATTAAATGATTTACTGTAGAAATACACAGTAAAAATATAAAAATGTACAGTAAAAGTAAAAGGGAACAATAAAAGGATATTGACAGGTTAGCCAGGTCAAAGTGTATTAGATGAAAGGTCAGAGTGAGTAAAAAATCCAGCATGAAGACCAAACAAAAAAGTAGAGATTAAAGGACAAAAATTCAAATATTAAAGCCAACACAACCTAATAAGCAGAGACAACAAGCATTAGTTCAATAGCTATCTCTATCTTCTTGCATGAAGATATTTCTTTCTCCTAGATTAATTCCCAAGATAGTTTGGGATATTTTGTAATTTTTTTTGTATAAATACTTCATAATTCGAAGTATTGAGGGTGGATTTCTATACATTTGTAGAGTTAATTTGATCTAAAACCTAAGGGTTATTGTACCACTTTTCAAGTCAGCAGGCTGGAGCAAGTAATAAAGAGATTGCATTACAGGATTCATGTGTTGAGCTATTGTAGTGAAGTATTTTTTTTGTTTGATTTTGTTACTTTCTCATGTGTTTCATAAACTTAAATGTTATCTAAATTTGAATGAATTAACTGGAAATTTAACTCATAATTTGTTTAAATACACTCTGTTTTCCACAGTTAACCATTTCTATGTTTTCCTTTGATATTCGGATTTGAGAACCCTTAATTTCTCTCCCATCCCGGATGACCTCTTACACTCTCTTCATAATCCAGTCTAAGGAACCCTTAATTTCTCCTTGGATCTGATTGGAAACCACTTCACCATCCAAACTTTGAGATCTTTAGTAATTTGGATATCTTGCCTTATAGACACTGTTTTTAGAACTTGATACAGTCTTGTCTGTTTGACATTTGACCCCATATCCCAATGGTAAGAACATCCCTCTGTTCATCTAAGTAAGTGACCCCACCACCCAAATCCAAATCAAAACCCAAGTGCAACAATAACTAGCCTAAAATAAATTAACTAAAACAAAGCTAAATAATAAAGAGAGAGCCCTCTCTAAGTATTAGGAAAGCTAGATCCTAATCTCCAAAGTAGGTTTGTGGTTACCTCTAACATTTCTTTCTTCAAAAACTTCTAAATAAATTTTGGAGTGATAACATCATTGGCGACCATACTGGGGACTTCGATCCTTAGTCTAATAAAACTTAAGGGAACCTTAAATTTCATCTTAAGCCCCTTAAGGTCATTTTTAGAAGTTATTTTTGAAAAGTTTCATAAAAACAATTAAAAAGTTAAAATTCTGGCTCCCAAGAAAGCTCATTATACCAGGGCAAATCCATATCCAAACCTTGCTACAGTAGTTGACGACCCAAATAGAATTTTAAGAAAACAAAAAAAGGTAGAAACTCAAGCAAGTAGTAGCCAGTTAGTTAAAGCGAATTCACTCCTTGAGGAGTTGTCAACTTTAGAGGAAATTCAATTTGATTTGTCATTTGACCTCTCATTTTTTAGAACTAAATCAGAGAATGCATTTCATGAAACTGTGTTAGATCCTAATTTTATTCAATTTATTGAATAAAAAAATGTGCCTATACATCTAGATTTAGATAAACTTTTGTTGGACACTTTTGACAAGTTAGAAGCTTTAACATCTACATTGATAAGCCATATAGATGATGCTTACCTTCAATAATCAGTTGAACTAGCTGCCCTCACTGCTGCTGCGTTTGAAGTTTCTGCACAATCTTCAATTATTTTAAATACACCTTCATTTACTACCACCTCACCAATAATATCCACCCAATCCATTCCCCTAAACTAGTTATTCATCAATTTCCAATCCAACCAAACACCTCAACCTCATTTGGTTCATCTCCATCAATTTCAAGCCCTTGCTCAAGCACCACTACTTTACCCCCTAGTCAAACGAGAATCTCAGCCATGGTAGACTGATATGCACCTTTGGTCTTACCAGCTTAGCTTCATGCCATGCCCCCATATTACTAAAAAAAAATCTTTTTGTTTGATGCTACTAATCAATATACTTCCCAACAACATGTGAACAAAATGACTGACTATTTTGAGTTGCATGAGATTGATTAATTTGATGTCCAAATGAGGTTGTTTTCCCAAACATTAATTGGGGCTATTAAGAAATGGTTCAAAGCTTTACCTGGCAATCATATTGTAGACTTAGCTCCTTTTCATAGATTATTCATTGGTAGATGGGAGAGATAGAAAAACCCTCTACAAATACTTTCTGAATATGATAACATTAGAAGAGCTCCTAATGAGTCAGTTCAGGATTATTGTACTAGGTTCAATAGCATCTACAATGCAATCCCTACTAATATTAAGCCTCCACTAGACCTAGCATTAATCAAATTCCCTGATGGTTTTGAAACTGACATGTCATAGCAATTAAGGGAAAGAAACCCTGAAACATTGGAACAAATGAAAAGTAATGCTGTTAGTGTAGAAGCCAATCTATTAGCTAAGAAATCTAAAATAAGAAATGAAAAGAGAGTTGTCATTAAAGAGGAAACTTCCACTGTTGATGGTAAAATAGATAGTTTAGCAAGCAGTGTAGAGAGAATAATGGATAGATTAGAAAACATGGAAAGAAAAACTCAGTGGGAGAATCAACAACCACCCCCAATAAGAAACTCCAACTTCAGGAAGAATCCTAACATTGGAAAGATCGCTATACCAGATCAACAAATTAGGCCACCTTGCCAGGAAAACTATGCTGAGGGTTCACAAAGCCATGAAGGAGAGGATGACACCCAGATAAACTTATTAGGAATAAAAAATGAAGATGGCGTTTTTCTTACTCAAGAAGAACTTGAATTGTACATGTTGCAACAATTGTAATTACAATTTGGTGAGTCTTTTGAATTTAAACAGGGCTATGAATAAGCTATACATGAGGTTCACAAACAGTATAGCCTGAGAAGTAAAAAGAACAATGAAACTCCCACTAAGAGATCAATCCAGACCCAAACTAAAAAAATAACAAAAGCTCTTGTCACCAAAGATTTACAAATCCTCCCTAGGGGAACCCATGAATATTCCTCCTGTTCTACAGACCCCATCCAATGAGGAGAAGAATCCATAGAGGAACATGGAAGAGGGTTCCAATTCTGCCATGGAGACTACAATGAGCATTTTGAGCTTAGAAATAGGCCCAAGTTGAATCTTGTGTCTAAATAGGAGGAGAACATCGAATTAGTGGAAATAACTGACACTGAAACAATAGGGTAGAGAAGCAAAGACACAACTGCTTTGGGTGAAACACAACATCCATCAACCTCCAACACTCAAATTATTGAGATACAACTAAGTGTTGAGGTTTCCTCCTTTACTAGGTTAGCTGATAAAGAAAGAGACATTAAGGACAGGTACAAGGAGATAAGAATGAGAAATGAGAAGTTGAATGCTGAGACATACGCCCAATACTTCAAGCACACACTAGCCAACTAGAGCAGGTTGATGCCAGCCTTTGACATCAAAGCAAGAAAGATGCAGGTCTCATTTTTGTAGCCCACTGTTCAGCAACCAAAGACCTCAGATGATTATAGGAAGACTAATTTTGAGGTATTGGCCAGGGATGTTCATCCCATTGACCAGATAGAGTTTCATAAGCAGGATGGAGAGATGATCTACTCCACCCTAACAGGGAAGGAAATTGCTACACACAGGCTGCAAGGTTCATTAGAAAATATTACATCCCAATAAAAATTGGAGAATGCCTCCTCACAGGCCAAGGACAATAGGATCAAGTCATTGGAGGACTTGGTCATTGAGCTGGGCCATGATCCAAGTGACATTAAGGTTGCTGAAAAATTGATCAAAAAGAAGAATGAGGATATAGCATCTCTCAAGAAACAACTAAAGTTGCCTCATTTAGAACACCCAAAAACAAAGGAGGTCCTGGAGAGCCAAACTAATCATGAAGATATGATGGACCTAGTGCTACAACTGAATGATCAGCTAAAGGAGATCGAAAAAGAATTGGATAACTTGATACAGTTGAAACAAGCTAGTAAAGGATGCCCCTGCCACTGTTATCACAACAGTTACCACTACAGTACCTTCCACTTTGGAAACATCCTTAGCTCCTACAACTCTAATGGCCACAACATTGTCGGTATCTACACCCTCTACATTAGCAACAAGGTCAACAACAACAAGGTCTACAGGTGATGAGGCAAACAGGTTGGTCAAAGAAATGGAAGAAATGTCCATTCAGGCCCCTGAAATGAAACACTGCAAAGAAAAGGTGACCATCCTGGAAACTGACTACAAGCTTTCCCAAACCATGCACAAGGAAGAAATGTAGAAGTCCATAAGGATGAATGAACGAATAAAAAGCCTAGAGAAGGAACTAACATTGAATGAACCCCTAGGTCAGCCTAAGGAGCAATTGTGGGCCAAGATCATTGACTCTGCCAATGATATTTGGCCATCCATCCAAGTTATTTTTGAGCAGATTGATTTAATAAAGGAGGCTACAGAAGCCATACAAAGAGTGAAAGCAGAGCTTGGAGACATGCCAGAGGAAGCAGCAAGGATCATTCACTTCCTCAACTCCAAGAACAAGTATGAGCTACAGGAATTAGAAATGCCTGATAGAACAGGTACAATTTTGGAGGTAAAAAGGGTCCTCACCAAGAGGAATTTAATGTTGAACGTCGAGGATAAGTGCCAAACCATGCAACTGGCCATTGATAGATTCATGGTTAAGTTTGAAATTTTAAGGCAAAAGGGTTTACCAAATCCCTTGGTAATAAATTATAAGTTAATTCCATTAGAGGACTATAATAGAAAAATCAGAGAAGTAGCTAGGGATCAAGTGAATACTTCATCCATGAAGGGCATACCTATTGGCAAAGTCTTGTACCAAACTTTTGAGAATTTGTTTTACCTCCAACATGAGGTAAAACACCTTTTTGTCAATAAGGCTACTTTTGCCAAGTATACAGAGGCAAATGAGATTTACAGTAAGATGTTGAATATCCAATTACCAGATGCTATGACATGGGATTACTATAGAAATACACGGTAAAAATATAAAAATGTACAGTAAAAGGATATTGACAGGTCAACCATGTCAAAGTGTATCAGATGAAAGGTTAGAGTGAATAGAACATCCAGTGTGAAGACCAAACAAAAAAGCAAAGATTAAAGGGCAAAAGATCAAATATTAAAGCCAACACAACCTAATAAGCAGGGACAACAAGCATCAGTTCAATAATTGTCTCTATCTTCTTGCATGAAGATATTTCTTTCTCCTAGATTAGTTCCCAAGACAGTTTGGGATATTTTGTAAATTATTTTTGTATAAATACTTCATAATTCGAAGTATTGAGGGCGGATTGCTATACATTTGTAGAGTTAATTTGATCTCAAACCTAAGGGTTATTGTACCACTTTTCAAGTCAGTAGACTGGAGGAAGTAATAAAGAGATTGCATTACAAGATTCATGTGTTGATGTATTGCAGTGAAGTATTTCCTTTGTCTGATTTTGTTACTTTCTCATGTGTTTCATAAACTTAAATGTTATCTAAATTTGAATGAATTAATTGGAAATTTAACTCAGAATTTGTTTAAATACACTTTGTTTTGCACAGTTAATCATTTCTATGTTTTCCTCTGATATCCGGATTCGAGAACCCTTAATTGCTCTCCTGTCCCGGTTGACCTCTTACAGTCTCTTCATAATCTAGCCTAAGGAACCCTTAATTGCTCCCTCGATCCGATTGGAAACCACTTCACCATCCAACCTTTGAGATCTATAGTAACTCAGCTATCTTGCCCTGTAGACACTGTTTTTGGAACTTGATCCAGTCCTGTTTGTTTGACATTTGACCCCATATCCCAATGGTAAAAACATCCCTCTGTTCATCTAAGTGAGTGATTCCACCACCTAAATCCAAATCAAAAACCAAGTGCAACAATATCTAGCCTAAAATCAATTAACTAAAACAAAGTTAAATCATAAAGAGAGAGCTCTCTCTGAGTATTAGGAAGGCTAGATCCCAATCTCCAAAGTAGGTTTGTGGTTACCTCTATCATTTCTTTCTTCAACAACTTCTAAAGAAATTTTGGAGTGATAACACCTTCCACATTTCATTTGTTTTATTCCAATTTCAAGAGTAAGATGCTCCTGCATTAGCTTCCTAAAACTAGGATTTTGATTTTTCTTTTTCCCAATTTTCTGGGAGAAGGTTTTTATTCTTCTTCTATCTTGTTTTGTTCAATATTTTTGAAAGAAAATGAAAATTAGATTGTGGATTTAAGCATAGAAATTTCTTAGAGGTCGAGTCGGTTAATTTTTTTTATTTTTATTTTTATTTTTTTTCTTTTTATTTTTTATTTTTTTATTTTTCTGTTGTAAGCACAATGTTGCCTTCGATAAATTGCAACTTGATATTAAGAAAAGGAAAAATAGAACTAATCTTCTTTGGTCTAGATATCATTGATAAAATTAATTTACCAACCAAGTCTACACTGCAACTACAATCCCCAAAATACTAAGATCAAATACAAGGCAACGATTTTTAAGATTTTGAAGTCGAATGAAATGAATTCCTAATTTAATTAAATTTTTCATCAAATCGAAAACAGAGACTTAAATAATAGTAATTCCAACATATTGGGTAATTCTTACAAGACGAATAGAATGCAAAGGAGAATTCCCAAATTGATCAAATAAGTACGAAGGAAAATAATCCAATGAAAGCATCCATAGGCTCCAAACATAAGAGAGAGAAATGAAAATAAATAAATCAATAAATAAATAAATACAATAAAATAAAATACCCACTTACCTGACTCGCGAACATATCTAAACATGTTAGTTAATTGAAGGTATAAGAAACCACTTATGGAGAAATGACTATTTCTATTAATATTTTTCTCCCTGAAAATTCCATGCTTCCTTTGCTTGGAATTTGTGAAAATTTTGGAATCACATAAAGAAGAGGTTGAAGAGAGTCCTTGAGAATTTCCTTAAAGAAATACCGACCTGAATGAAGTTAACTCCATAGTTTCTCGGTCCAAAATGTTCAAATTTGCAGCTCCTGCGGTCATGATGTCTGCCATTTCAAAGGATCTAACTTTGGACTATGATGAAGGTTTCTGAACAATGACATGAACTTCCATCCTTTTGGGATGAGGTAACCTATAAAACAAATACCATATAGAAAATCAGTTCTTAGAATAAGTGACCTAATTCATTTTCTCCTAGTTTTTCTGCTAATTTATGACCAAACTGCCAGGATTGTAGATTTAATACTGTGAGGAGACCCGCTCACCTTTTTATTCTACGCTTGCAACCAATTCTATGAATGTGAAGGATAATATTGAGGCCACTCTTAGTGTCTCCTAAATAACTTGAAGATTTAAATCAAGCAAATTCTTAATGAATATTCAATGGTGGATCAAAGTGGGTATTAATACATCTATCCCCAAATACTAAGAAAAAATATAATATGGTGATTGAGAAAGTTACCTTGCATGTTAAGGGAATTTTCCTAGTATCTTCCCAAGTCATGAAACAATTTTTCTTCCCTTTGGCTTGTCTAATGGCTTCTTGTTCAGCCTGCAAATAACCATAAACAATGTTAAATGTTAGATATCATTTTTGGGATTCAACTGCGTTAAGTAAGTCATTCAAATGTATGACCATTTCCATGAGAGGTAGTCGTAACTGACTAATTTCTCATGATTTTTGAATAGTTCACTTAGCACTCATTGCATCGGGTGATGCTCACAGGGTTGAAGAAGTGGGATTGAAACTAGTGAAATGTGGAGAACGAATCACATAGCATCAATCATCACTTCCGGGGCTTGCACCCGGTAACCAGGACTTCCCAGGAGGTCACCTATCCCAGAACTCCTCTGGCTCAAGCGCGCTTAACTGTGGAGTTTTTCCACAATCAAGCCCACTTAGCTTGCTACCCCATTTGCGAAACCTTAGCAAGTATTGTGCCTCATGAACCATTCAAGTAGAGATCCCTTGACTCTTTTTGAATTTAAGTATGGGGGATTACGCAGTGCATTATGTTAGAGATCATTTTGGGATTCAACTGCGTTAAGTAAGTCATTCAAACTTATGACCATTTCCATGAGAGGTAGTCATAACTGACTAATTTCTCATGATTTTTGAATAGTTCACTTAGCACTCAT